>PVIH01001961.1:0-71357 GCA_004025045.1 Sigmodon hispidus | reverse complement strand
ATAAGTGGACTAATTAACATCTCTCTAAAGAATAAACACAAACAACCAATAAATATTTGAAAGTGTCCAACATCCTTCACCAAATGCAAATTAAAACTACTTTGAGATTCCATTTCACTCTAGTCAGAAAAATATCAACCAATGATGACGAGGGTGTACAGGCTAAAAGGAATCTTTATATACTGCTAATGGGAATGTGTAGTCACTATGGAAATTAATACGAAGTTTCTCAAGAAACTAAAAGTAGCACCACAAAATAATTCAGCTACATCACTCCTAGTCTTTTACCTGAGAGATTGTGTATTAGTTACCTTTCTGTTGCTGTAACAAACACCATGACCAAGATAATTACAAAAGGAAGGATTTATTTGGGCTTATGGTTCTGGGGGTAAGAAAGCATGGCAGATGCAATAGGCATGACAACCAGAAGAAGAAACCGAGAGCTTACATTGTGAACCACAACCACAGAGCAGAAAGAACAAAGGACAAGTAGAGTGAGGCCTTAAAGTCACATCCAGTTACATACTTCCTCCAGCAATACATGCCCCCCAAACAGCACCATCAACAGACATTAACTGTTTGAATACTCAAGACTGTAAGGGACATTTGGTTGGTTTTGCAGGTAAAAACAGACACACTACCAGCTGCCATACTAGAGTTTATTAAGGAAAGTTGCCGAGAGGGTACAAGAGAAGCAGAAAAGAAAAAGGAACAACCTTCCAGTGGCTTTTCCTTATAAGAGAATGGGTAGACACAGATTTACATAGCTATGCCTAGGGGCATGCCCTCCATACAGCATGTTCTGCTGGCACCATGTTGGGTTATTAGACTACCACGGTTACCACCTAGCTGCTACATGCCAAGAATTCTTACACATTTCTCATTCAAATCATCACATTCCCTTCCCAGCAGTCATAATGCAAAATGCATTTAGTCCAACTTCAAAAGACCCTACAGTCTTTCACAGTCTTGTGATCCCTGCTTTTGGTTCTCAAGTTGACTACAGCTGAAATCAACTAAAATTCAGGCAACTGGGAAACACCTGTGAGGGAAGGGATTTTTATGAATGGATCATTTGAGGTAGGATGATCCACTTTAAACCTAACCCTAATCCTAACCTTCTGGTATCAGCCCACATAAAAGAACATGGGAAAAGGAAGTTTTTGCCTTTTGCCTGCTTGCCCTCACTCTGCCTGGCAAATGCATCCATCATGTTCTGAGGCATTCCTTTGCTGGTTTAGAACCTACTTCTTACAGATTCCAACACAGACTTAAGACTAGCAACTCCCTAGGACTCCAGCACCAGATCAAGACTGCTGAGATACACAATCGCCTGGACTGGATTCTTGGCCTTTCCATTAGGAGACCACCATTCCTGAATCCATACGAAGCCTATAAGCCACTCTAAGAAATTCTGTGAGAGTGTGTGAGAGTGTGTGTGTGTGTGTGTGTGTGTGTGTGTGTGTGTGTGTTTCATTCTATCGATTCCATTCCTTTAAAGAACTCTAACTAATACAGTGTTAATACTGTTTAAAAATCCAAAGTCTGGAGTCTCTTCTGGGACTCAAGGGCAGTAGTTCTCAATCTGTGGGTCATAATCCCTTTGGGGGAAGATGGAGGGTGCCAAATAACCCTTTCACCTAAGACCATCCTGCATGTCAGATATTTACATTATTGTGGTAGTTTGAATAAGAACAGTCCCAATAGGCCTATAGGAGTGGCACTATTAGATGTGTAGCCTTGTGTCACTGGGAGGAAGTGTGTCACTGGAGAGAGCTTTGAGATCCCAGATGCTCAAGCGAAACCCATTTACTTCCTGTTGCCTACTGATATGGATGTAGACCTCTCAGCTCCTTCTCCAACACCATGCCTGCCTGCATGCCACCATGCTTCCCTCCATGATGATAATAAACTAAACAACTAACTCTAAGTCAGCCCCAATTAAATGTTTTCTTTATAAGAGTTACCATGGACATGGTGTCTCTTCACAGCAATAGAAACCCTAAGTCAACTACAATTCAATATAATAGCAAATTACAGCTATGAAGTAACAACAAAAATAGTTTTAAGGGGGGGTCACCACAATATAAGGAACTTTATTAAAGGGTCACAGCATTGGAAAGGTTGAGAACCACTAATCAAGGTAATCTCTTAGTTGTAACTTTCTGTAATATCAGAAAGCAAATTATATACTTCAAACATACAATGGCACTGAATAAACATTACTATTCCAAAAGGAAAGAATGGAAAACAGTAAGGAAATACTGGTTCAAAGCAAGACCAGAACCAGAAAGACAAACATCAACAAAAAAAACTTAAATGGTACTATCCCCTCCTTGGAGTGTTTCCATTTCCTATATGAAGCTCTCCTTCACAGAGATCTCATGACTTTGATATCTTCAAATCTACTATAGCAAACCAGGCTTCATTTTCACAGCTTCAAACAATGGCCTCTCTGTTGTTAGCCATTTTTGCTCTGTTGGGGGCCCTGCCACCTAGCTCCTAAATAAATCATTCACTGATGCTTATTCTTAATTATAAATACTCAGCCTTAGCTTGGCTTATTTCTTGTCAGTTTTCTTTAACTTAAATTATTAGCCCTTCTACCTTTTGCCTCTGGGCTTTTTCCTTTTCTTCTATAATCTTACTTTCATTCTTACTTCATGTGAGCTACTACTGTTTTGTTTTTAGGCTCTGAACTCACAGAAATATAGAAAGATGTCTGTCTCCTGAGTAGTGGGATTAAAGGCATGAGTTGCCACTCTCTGACCCTCATGGTTTGACTGTGGGTAATTCTGTTCTTTGATATCCCAGGCTGATTTTATTAAATATAAAATATAACATCCCAGAGTCCTCCTCTAAGATTTGTCCTCCTATTTATTCTCCCTGCCTGCCAGCCCCTCTTATCCTTTCTCTTGCCTTGCTATTGTCCATTCATCTCTTTATTAGACCAATTAGGTATTTTAGACAGGCACAGTAACACAGCTTCACAGGGTTAAACAAATGCAACATAAACAAAAGAAACATGCTTTAAAATAATATTCTACAGCTCTCACATCCTCTTGTCCTTCTCATGGTCTTCAAGCAGGAACTCTCAACACTCACTGCCTCGCCTCAGCAGCTCTCCGAAACAGAAAGAATCCACAAGCCTTTCACTCTTGGATCCTGCATGTCAGTGGCATATGGATAACACTGCCAAGTTCTGTTGCCAGCTTGGGATGGAACCTGGGCCCCTTGAACCACATAAACAGCAAAAGAAGAGGTCGTGTGTGGGGGGTGGGAGGGACAAGAGTGGAGGAGAAAAAACAAGAAAAATGATGTAAAATATTTTAAATTAAAAAACAAAAAAGAAAGAAAAGCAGTCTGCTAGTTAAAATAGTGAATCTAAAAAAGATTCTGGCCCCAGTATCCCATGTGTTGAAATATACATAATACACATTAATAAAAAAATAAAAATTAAAAAAAAAGCAAATCTTGGGGTTGGGGGACTAGAGAGACAGCTCAGCCATTAATAGCAAGCACTACTCTTGCAGAGAACCTGACTCGATTCCAGCACCCACATCAAGTGGCACAGAACTGCCTAATACTCTTGCTTCAGAGGAGTCAGAACAGCACTGTACATATATATATACATAATTTTTAAAATAATAAAACAACTATCTAAGTTAAATAGGAACAATCCAACAGATGTCAAAATGCAAATATGTACCACGAAAAACATAGTCAACCAATATTCAAAGTAAATTCAAGACCCAAGACAAAACTACATTAGTAGCTCTCCTAAGCATGCATGTACAGAAGTGTAGATATATATATTATAAAAGGCACTTTAAAAATAATAGTTAAGCTTTTAATTCCTGTATACATAAATCATCTTGATCAACAAAAATTTATGTAAAAAATTTTCAAAACTGTTTCAAGAGTTAAATAATACTTTTAACGAAAGAACATGCTACTTAAGAAAGTCTTACTATGAAACTATTAAAACAATCAAATACTAAATTCATTGAAAAATATATTTGGGGGCTGGAGAGATGGCTCAGCGGTTAAGAGCACCCTCTGCTCTTCCAGAGGATCCGGGTTCGATTCCCAGCACCCACATGGCAGCTAACAACTGTCTGTAGTTCCAGTTCCAGGCAAACACCAAGGCAAATAAACAAATAAAATAAAGTTTTTTTTAAAAAAAAAAAAAAAGAAAGAAAAATATATTTGAGTTTATGTTACATGTTTATTTATATCTAGCTTAATAAAAAATGAGGTCCATCTCTAAATGTAATTAACATGCCTCATCATTAGAAATTCATTCATCCTTTATTCACAAATGTTTATTTATACAATCATTATGAAATAAGTAACATTCAAACCCACAATTTTTGTTTTGTTTTCAGTGGTAAGGTTTAAACACAGGGCCGGGTACATTCAAAGCATTTTCCTAACCAGTGAGCTATATATACATTGCTCCTCTCATCCCACAACTTACAATTCATCAACCCAGAGCACCTTATTTCTGGATACTCCTGTACAACAAATACTGACTGCACAAAATTTAAGCAAATTTCTTTACTAAGTATTCATTACAGGAAAAGGCAATAATTGGAATCTTCCAATTTTCTCATGCCAAGTTTCTTTTCCAATTCATAACAGGTGACCCTTTGAATTCATCACTAAAAAACTTAAATATCTACAAAATCAGATTTTAATTAATATAGTAGCTTCCCAGGATACTTTATACCTTGTTTCCATCTACTGACCAACACAAGATTACAATGAATTCACATGTGCACTTGCAAGGATTATCACAACAATTTGTAAGTGAAAAGATGACTGCATAGGAGCTGGTAAGATGGCTCAGTGGTTAAAAGCACTAGCTGCTCTAACAGCAGACCTAGGTTAGATTCCCCAGCATCCATACAATGACTTACAACAATATGTAACTCCAGTTTCAAAGAATCCAACACCCTCTTCTGGCTTCTGCAGGCACCAACCACCCAAATGGTGCAGAGATATGCATGCAAGTAAAATACCCTACCACATAAAACAGAAAATTTTTAAAAGATGATTGGAGAACAGACTAGCACCACCACTGTGCTCATTTACCATAGATAGCCCCAGATGTCTTTTCTTTTTATTATTATTACTATTATTATTTAGGATAACAGGACTCTATTTAGAGCCCTAGCTGTCCTGTAACTCCTAGGTAGACCAAATTGGCTTTGAACTCACAGAGATCTACCTGCCTGTCTCTCAAAAATAAAGGAATAAAGGAGTGTGCCACCATGCCCCAACAGATACCTTGGTAACTGTAGTAGAAAACAGGTCTTACTATAACTCTCTCATCCATATGATCAAACAGCTTCAAGAAGTAAATGGACTAGACGGGTTTAAACTGACAGAAGCAGCAATATCAGGACACAGCATCATTTACCAGGTGCTCTTGTTCTTCCGCTCTTTAACTAGTTTACAATCAACAGCTGGTTTCAGTGGGACATAGAAAAGAGCTTGTAGTTGACTCCACAGGAAGGAAAATTTCTGACAAATTCTGAATATGAGTCATTTTCTAAGACAACAAAATTCTTGATATCGATATCTTCCCCCTCCCCCAAAAGGAGGAGTTAATACAAAGAATAAACTCTGGTGAGATTCTGGTTGGGTAAGAAAGGCTGTACAATATTCTAGAAGACCTTCCAGGACAACTGAAGAGATATGAATATGTATGATATTAGATTACACTGAGAAGAGACTGGAGAGATGGCGCATCATTTCAGAACACACACTGCCTTACAAAGGACCCAGGCTTGGTTCTCAGCACCCATACACTGGCACACAACTACCTGTAACTTTCATTCTAGGAGATCTGACACCCTCTTTTGACCTCTATGGCCAGCCCCTCACACATACACATAAGTTTGTTTGTATTTAAGATTACACTAAGGAATTATCATGTTGAAGAAAGTGAACAATAACAGTATTTTATCCGTGCAAAAAAGTGTCCTTGTCTTTAGGCAAAGCAAACTGATACATTAAAGGTAAAGTGTCATAAGTCAACAGCTTAGCTCCAAATAGTCCAATCAAAATATACATTTACAAACAAAGTAAATACAGCAAGCTATCAACAAGTGATGAGTGGAGAAAGTCACCATATGGCTGTTTACCACTGATAGATTTTCTTTATGCTTAAACTGCTTTCATGACAGAAAGCTGAAGAGAAGGGACCTGGAGTGCTCCAGTTTTCCAGATCAGGCAAAGAAGCAACCTAAAAGCCCAAGAGCAAAAAGCATAGCACACTAAACACAGTGCAGTACCTAACATAGCTTTGTCCCTTTGGCAGCATCAACTAGGGAGCAACACTCCACCTAAAATATCACTTAAATGATTCAATCTTAATATGTATTATTTAAGATAAACCCTTAACAGCTAATTCTCTCAAAACAGTCACACTAGCATGACTAGACAACCACTCCACAATAATACTAAATTCAACCTACTTCAACAAATGTTTGTGTTCTAAGCAAACAATAAACCTGTCTGTAAGCTGTTTGCCTATTACCTCTGTAAATGTGACCGCTTCGTCCCTGTGGGTTAGTATAAAGATAGACACCTACAAGTTGCCTTCAAGGTGTAGTACACTAGTGAAACCTGAGTGCTATAATTGAGTATTTGTAGTTACATGAAGCTTCAATTACGCGAAAGGAATTTACCAGCATTTTATTCTGTAAAGAGCTCCAGCCCTGCTTATTTGCTAATCAAACACTACAAAATGTGAATTTTCTGACAGTTATTAACTGGCTAGTAGCACTTTGCATAGACACATATAAATCACAACAAATGACTATCTTCTGTAATATTCTACACATTGACTTTTGACATTAAACACTCTGAAATACTGTATGACAATATAAGATCAGTAAGTATTGCCACATAATCCAGCAACAAAGTTTGCAAGAATGAATTCTCAAGCAAATAAAATAACCTAACTGTGAATTCCCCGTATATCTCAATAACAACAACAAAAAAATGCAAAAACACAATCTAAAAAAATATGAGGTTTTATCAAGTATATTTCTTCTGCTCAATAAGGTAAGTTGTTTTCTGCTCAGTCCAACACATAAAAGGATGCTCAGAGCCACTTTTTCACAAGTAGTCTTTGAAAATTAAAACGACTGGGAACAAGACTGTAATCTAATACATCCAATAATGTAAATCAGAAATGTAAATGCTATCTAGCTAGGTGTATAGAATTTACAACCAGGGCAAACTCTCCAGCCAATCTTATTCTCTAACGTACTTATTTTTGCGAGATGGAGAAACAGTCCTCACAGAAACATAACTGCATATATGAACTAAGGGTTTCCTCGAAGACCACTTGCTTGACCTTGGGAAGTTACACCTTTATCTGCTGAGCCTCATTTTTTTTTCATTTTTAAAGCTGGCAGATTGCATACTCGTCTTACAGAGGGCTGGGAAGACGAGGCGCAAAGTATGAGCACCTGAGAGAGCTGGCCGACCTCTCCAAGATAAGAGGAAACAACCTTCATCAATAGCCTACTGCACCGACAACCAAAAGATAAGCACTTTTTTGGTTAAAAGCACGTCGATCCCAGCTTCCCTGTGATCGGCTAGTTGCAACCTTCTGGCTGGAATAAAATTCCCGCGGAGTGCGAGTCTGACAGTTTCCAGCCCCTATCGCTCTGACCTGAGGTCAGCACTAGCCTAGCAGGGCTATCCCCCACCCCGACCCCCCTGCACTGGAATTCCCGTCCCTGGGCCCTGTCGCTGAACCAGAAGCACTTACCGGCCGCTGGGCGAGGATCGCGGAGCCGAGAGCCGAGAGGAGGCCACCGAGCTGGCCCCTCCGCCTCCGCACGGCCTGTCACCGCGCCCCCCAGGAGCGGGGCCTCACCGGGCCCCCGAGGCCCGAAGGGCCGCAGCAGAAACCGGGCGCGGGCCGGGGAGCAGGCCCGACCTGCTTCACATGGAGCAGCGAGCCCGCGGCCCGGGGCCTCTTTACCGCGTCAGGATAGCTGCAGCCCCGGGACCCGCGAGGTAAACTGGGCCGATGAGGAGGAAGCCACGGGCCCGCGCAGCCGGTAGCCAAAGAAGCAGCGATGCGGAAGCGACGACTCTGCCACCGGATCGTCCGCTGCGGGTCGTCTTTGTCGCCGGCTGCGCGACCCGCAAACGCCGCGCCACCCTCGCCAGGCGATGCAGCTGAGAACAGCCGGGCCGCCACTACACAGAGACCCGTGATGTCTGGCGTAGCACGGCGGAGCACGTCACGGCCGCTCGCTCGTGTGCGCGCAATCCCTCGGCCCGCCGGGAGCGGAACCCGCCGCATCCGCGCGCCCGACGGAGGCGAGAGAGCAGGCGCCTGCGCAGTGTCGGCGGGCCGCACACACTCGGCTCCGCCCACTCAGGCCGGGCTCACCGACGGCCGGACGTTCCCAGGCTTCGGACGGGGTGCGCACGCAGCGGGGCTGCTGAGTTTTGAGCATGCGCAAAGTGTACACTGTCAGAGACGCGCTGAAAGTGCTTTCCCCGCCAACTGCAAGAAGCCACAACGCAGAAAGGCAGTGACTGCCTCCCGGTCCTGGCAACCATCTGCCTCTACAGGTTTCACAAGTTTTTAAAGGACTTAAAAAAAAAAAAAAAATCACTGTCCTGAACTTAAATCACCGCCTTGCTCGCAAGCTAAATTGTAAGCGTTTTTTGGCTGGCCTAGTACGTTATTACTTTTCCAATTTACCGCAAATGACTTGACACCACACCCCCGGACCAAAAGATAGTGAAATCCTTTTCACCAAAGCCTTTTTTTGCCCCTGCTTGGCCCAAGAGATAAAATACAGATTAATCTGCACCCTGAGGTTTTTACAAGACTCAGGCCGGCAGAACACCCTCCCTGCCCCATCCTCCTTGTCTCCAATAGCCTTTACAATTTCCTGTACCATTCCTCCTTGGTTATCAGAACAGTCTTTCCCGCTTGCGGCAGACCCCTATTCCACTTCGGCCTCTGACATGAGAAAGATGCTAGCTGACACTCAAAGCCCGGGGATAAGAAAAGACCCAAACAATCAAAGGAGCTGGCCTGACCACAGGCTGGAGAGCGCAAATATTGAGTACTATCAAAAACTTTGTCTGCGGCTCCTTCCAGAAATATCAACCACAGAAAAAAAGGATGTTTATCCAAATATGTAGAGCTAAGTGGAAAATTACTTTAATTCCAATTGCTTAAAAAGTAGGACTTTTCAATTTATGTATGCATAAAACCAAGAGGATCTTTTTGTGCACTAGAGAGGTGGCTTAGCAGTTAAAGGTTATGCCAGCCTGACAACCAGAATCTGATCCCCAAATCCACGATAGGTTGTTTTGGTTTTGTTTTTTATATTGATGACTTTTCCTCTTAGGTATTAAAATCTTGAATTCTTTGGTTATTTTAGTATATATGATTACAAATTGAATTCAGGTGTGGTGGGACATGCTTATTGTTCCAGCATTATGGAAGCTGAAGTGGCAGGATCCTTTGGAATTGAAGGCCAACCTGTGCTATGTAACAAGTTCCAGGCTGGTCTGAGTTAAATAGTATGTAAGATTCTGTCTCAAAAAAAAAGAAAGAAAGAAAGAAAGAGAGAGAGAGAGAGAGAGAGAGAGAGAGAGAGAGAGAGAGAGAGAGAAAAGAAAGAAAAGTTGTTGGGGCTGGAGAGATTGCTCAGTGGTTAGAGAACTGTCTGCTCTTGCAAAGGACCCAGTATCAATTCCTACCTAGTACCCACATGGTAGCTCACAACTTCCTGAAACTCCAGTTCTAGGTGATGCCACACCTCCTTCTGATCTCTGTGAGTACCAGCCATGCATGTAATGCACAGAGATGCATGCTGGCAAACACTCATACTCATAAAAAAAATTTAAGAAAAAAGATAATTAAGTATAACACAGATGACTTGCACTGTGTCAGAGGTAGCCTGTGGCACAGCAATGGAAAGGAAGATGTCATAGGTGTACCTGAAGAAGTAAGGAAAGGCTCCAGACAAAAGGCATGATACCTGAGTCTTCTGTTGCTCCACAAGTTACCACAGACTGCCAGAGGTGGTATCATAAACATGTATTCTAGCTACTCTCAGGGAGTTCAAGACCAGCCGGGGTTACATGCAGAGATCACATTTTAAAAGCGAGAGAGAGAATAAAACAAAAAACAGACTTTATGACGTCATTCAATACCCACTAATTAGTTCACAGTGTTGAGGTGAGAATTTTCCACCAAGAATTTTCCATTTGCTCCTCAAGGTATCACAGGCTAAAATGAAGAGATAACAGGACTGAATTCTCATTTGAAAGTCTTCCAGCCTCATCCCTTCTCAATGTTATTGGCAGGATTTAGTTCCTTGTGGTTCTAGATTGAGAACCCCATTTTCTGGGATTGTGTTTGGCTCCATGAGGCCATTACATTCCTATTCCCCTCTTTACATCCCTACTTCCCTCTTTCCTAGCCAGCAACATAGAATGTTGTGAGTTGAATCTCTTTCTGACTTCCTCCTCTGCTACAAAGCAAGGGAAACCATATGTGTTTGTTACTTTTCTATTGTTATGATAAAATACCATGACCAAAGCAACTTATAAAAGAAAAGTTTATTTGGGCTTACAGCTCCAGGGAGGATGAGTCCGTCATCATCACAGCCAGGAAGCATGGCAGGTGTACAGGTTGGAGCAGCAACTGAGATCTCACACCTTAAA
The DNA here is from genome assembly GCA_004025045.1 of Sigmodon hispidus. Classification (NCBI taxonomy): domain Eukaryota; kingdom Metazoa; phylum Chordata; class Mammalia; order Rodentia; family Cricetidae; genus Sigmodon; species Sigmodon hispidus. Next base: position 60,632 of record PVIH01001961.1, on the reverse strand, counting down.
CTGCAAGTATGAAGCAGACACACCAAACTCAAATATTTGAGAGACTTTAAACTTTCTTTTTTTTTAATTTTTTTTGATTTATTTATTTATTATGCATACAGTTTTACAGAAAAGGGCGCCAGACCTCATCATAGATGGTTGTGAGCCACCATGTGGTTTTGCTGGGAATCGAACTCAGGACCTCTGGAAGAACAGTCAGTGCTCTTAACCTCTGAGCCATCTCTCCAGCCCCGACTTTAAACTTTCAAAACCGTCTTCCAGTGACACACATCCCCCAGCAAGGCCACACCTCCTTGGCCTCTCCAAATACAACCAATAACTGGGAACCAAGTGTTCAAATGCCAGAGCCTATGGAGGACATTCTCATTCAACCCCCAACCCCACTGTGCTTTTAAAAGGGTAATATATCTGAGGGTATGATTGGTTGATAAAGCCCTTTGTCTAGCATTTGCAAGGCCCTAGACTTGACCCCCTGTGTTGTTAAATTATAATAAAATTTAAAACAAAATTTCTATGATTAGGCTATACTTATCTAAATAATATTTTATTAAAGACAACTTAGCTGCAGAACTTTATCGGATTACTATGCATTGTGTTCACATTACTAAGGGGTTAGATGGGATAAGTACACCAATAGACAGGATCTTCAGATTCTGGGCTGGGAAGGGCAGAGGCTGAATTTGGGGAGACTAATCAGGATTCCCACAGACTGTAATGGTTAAATGACCTACAACAAATCTGTTATGATTATTCCTAGAGCAGGTAGCACCTGCTCACCTGCTCTATTGTCACAAAATATTAATAGAGTCAATCAAACAAGCAAAAAAGACAACAGCATTTCCTAGAGGGAGAGTTGCCCACAATTATTTTAGCCCAAAAATCAAAGAATTTAAATAATCAAATAATTTAAATGAATATTTCTATTGTTTCTCTCTACTTCTCTAGAAGCCATCTGCAAAGGACTGCCCACTGTGATTCTAGCCAATTCACCAACTATCAAAGTGCCTGAAAAGCAGATCCTGAGTTCACTGTTGAGTCCAACCTCTCAGGAAAACAGCAACATGAAGAGGAGCCCAGTAGACAGATGTGCACTGCCAAGAGGCTCTAATGTGCCTCGATTTGCACATACCTCGTTTCCTCTCTTCTCTGGATCATCACATATGCTAATAACTCCTTCCTTCACTCCCTTCTCACTTCTTTGTCCAGACACCAGGCAAGGACTTCATTTCTCTCTACATCTGACAATTTAGATACACCCTCTGGAGGGATACGCCAAAGCTGCCACACTAAACGTCCCAAATTCATCTGGAAGAAGCCACATCAGCCATTACCTGATTCTATAATGGCTCTTATAGGACATAAGAAGAAGAGGTAGGAATTGTCTAGACAATTTAGACAGTTCAAGAAAAGAGCCAGTTTCTTCATTAGCCAAAAGCCAAAAATGTTATTGGGTCTCTTGGCAGTCTTCTACTTGTCAGAGACCAGAAATGCCAAAAGTGTTTTGGGGGCCCTGGTCTCTGATTTGGTTCCTAAATGACTCCAAGTTTAAGACAAGTTCACCTTAAATCATGCTTAGATCAACACTCACTATAACAACAATTTACTTCGGGGCTGGAGAGATGGCTTAGAGGTTAAGAGAACTGGCCACTTTTCCAGAATATCCAAGGTTCAACTCCAAGTATCCACATGGCAGTTCATAACTGTGTGTATCCCCAGGTCCAGTAAATCTGTTGACCTCTTCTGGCCTCCATTTCCACCAGTCATGCAAGTGATTCACAGGCATACATTCAGGCAAAACACTCATAAACAAAATTTAATATTCTTAAAATAATAATTTACTCTTTCTAGAGACTTCAAATGATCAATATATGCTAGCTAAGTTTGAAAAAGTCTGTAAAGAAAAGAGAAATTTTAGAGAAAGTCTTTTTCTATTAAAGTTATGAAGTGTTTTTTGTTTTTTTTTTCTGTTGAAGGTACTTGACCTGGCAATGACTCATATTTCCTGGACCTTCTCTTCCTCTTGTGCCAATTAACCAATTTTGTAAGATTGTGAAGTCAAGCTCTGAGCAACAGAATGAGTCATCACCTATGCCAAAGATAAAAGACTGAAACCATCGTGACCAAGTGTGTTTTCTAGCTGTGCTTGGTTTCTGTGGTGCTTTGAATGAGTATGGCCCCAATAAGCTTGTCTTTGAATACTGGATCACCAGTTGGAGGAACTTTTTCATTTGAGAAAGATCAGAAGGTGTGGCCTTGTTGAAGAAGGGTGTCAGCATGAGGGGCTTTGAGGTTTCAGAGTTCTACTAGTCCCAGTGTGCCTTCGGCCTCCTGCTTATTATTTGAGACGTGAATCCTCAACTTCTCCTACTGCTATGTCTTCACTGTCATCATAGACTCCAACCCTCTGAAAATGTAAGTCCATTTATAAGTTGCCTTGGTCATAGTGTTTTATCACAGCAATAGAAAGGAAACTAACATGGAATTTGGTACCAGGAGTGGGGTACTACTATGATAAGCCTGACCATGTAGGTTTGGGGAGGAATATGAAAGTGTTTGGAAATTTTGGACTAGAAACGTGATTGAATTCTATAAGCAGTGCTTAGTGGACTATCCTAGTAGGAGCCTGGAAAACAGTCGGACTGAACAGTGTGGACTGTGGAAGCCGAGATCAAAAGATTTCAGTGGAGAATGATATTAACAGCTGGGCTGTGGACTATTCTTGTGACATTTTGGCAAAGGCTGTGGCTAGTTCCTGTATTTGTTCTAAGATTTTTGCCTGAGACTAAATTGGAAAATAATGGACTGATTTCTTTGACAGAGAAGATTTCAAGATGCCCTAACATCAACCCTATTTCAAGGCTTGTGTTGAAAGAGCTAAGGAGATTAAGGAGAGATCAGATCTGAAATGGAGTGAGAGGGTTGCCTTCATGGAATACTCTACCCAGATCAGCTTCCTACTTGTGAAAGGAATAAAACCAAAGAATTTTCAGTTTCTATGTGATTCAAGGGTGCTAGGCAGGCAACCAGATGTGGCAATGCTGTTCACATGGTTCTGGTTTTAGACTCATGAAGAGTACAGGAGTAAAGAGGTTATGGAATCTTCCTCTGAGGTTAAAGTGTGATTCTATGCAACATGTGGCAGGCTAGCCTCTGCATGGTGGTCTTGAGAGGCCATTTTATAATACTGTAAAAATGAAGCATGGATTTCACTGGTGGCCCCAAGATGTTAGAGGTGCCAGAGCCCTAGGATATCTGCCAATGAAAGCTGGAGCCAAAGAGTGGAACCAGTCTGGGAGAAAGAAGGATGTTACAAGCTGGGACTCTGGGGAGGCAGAGCCACCTATGCCCTTTGACATCAGCCATGAAGCTGTAGATTTTGGAATTTGTTCTGATTTTTCTTTGATCCAATATTTCTCAATATGCCCTTATTCTTTCCTTTATGAATGACTATATTCTATGTTATTGTGCTGGTGGCTGTGTCAGAGGGCAACAGATGGCAATTGATGTTCGAGATGACCACCAAGAGGAAAATCTCTGATGGATCAATCTCATTTAGGCAAGGCCAGAAGACTACAGACTCCAAAATATCTTTTGTTTCTGCTGTACTTTTACATACTTTTTCCTGATATTTGATATGATGTATATGTATGTGGAGAGATGCCCAGTGCCTCTATTGTAGTATATGTATCTCATGAGAACATCCTGATCTATGGGGCATTGATATTTGTAAAATTTCAAGAAGATGACTCCTCCTTAAACTGTATAACTTTGATGACTAAAACTGAATACAAAGATATGCCACATAGTCAAGGCCTAAAAGGTAATTCTGATCACAGCTCAGATTAATGATTAACTGAGAGACAGAATGGCTCAAATTCCTTTAATCTTATGGCTGAGCACCACTAGCTGATACAAAGCTTCAAAATAGCTTTAGATTAGACTAGATGCCTTGCTAATGGTTTTAAAGATAACATTCCCAAACTTTAGTTCTCAAGAACATACAGCTGAACTGTCTATCTAGGTTGTAAATACAAAAACAATCCAATTATTGCTCACTGGCAAATGATTAATTTCTTGCATCTATTCCTGTCCTGGCCTGAACTAAAGAATCTGTGACACCCTTAGCTCTTTCCAAAAACCCAGCAGTCACCAGGCATCTCAAAGACTTAAAGATAATTTTAAATTTATGATTCCTGATTACAAAGTGTTAGTTAGAATTGTTTTTCCCCTGCCTGGGATTTGTTTTTTATCTTTAATAATTCACTTGAAAAATGAGATTTACCCCTTTATAACTTTTGGATTGCCTGAGTTTCTTGGGATATATAAACTGCAAAAAGACATAAGAGAATGGAGCAATGAGAGAGAACAACATGAGAGAATAAAGAAAAAAAAAAAAACAAGAGAATGTGTGAGTGTTTTCCTTCCCTAAAGACTCTTACTTTAAAAAAAAAGTCTTAGCTTCTCCAAAACAGTGAGTTTTTCCCGAACCCTGTGCTGCCTTGAAGGCTGGCTTCCCAGGAGGCAGCAACACCATGGTATATTACAAGTATGTAATTTGCTTTTTGATTTTATAAGTTGTTACAATTAATAGGTTGTCTTAAGTTTCAGAAGAGACTTTGGACTTTTAAACTATTTGGGGACTGTGAAAGACTATGGAGACTTTTGAAGTTGGACTAAATGCATTTTGCATTGTGATGGTCAGTAGCTTAAGGGACGTGGGAGGGAAATGTGGTGGTTTAAATAAGAACGCCCCTCCTTAGGCTCAAGTGTGTTTGAACACCTGGTTCCCAGCTGGTGGAACTATTTGGGAAGGATAAGGAGTCCTGGCCTTGTCGGAAGAGGTGTTTCATTTGAGTCAGGCTTAAAGGCTTCAAAAGATTCTTGGCATTCCCATTGTTCCCTCTGTCTCCTGTTTGTTGTTTGAGATGTGAGCCACCCACTGTTTCTGCCACCATACCTTTGCTCTGCCATCATGGTGTTTAGCTGTCTGAAATCACAAGCCCAGTTAAAAGCTTTCATTTATAAGTTGTATTGATCATGGTGTCCTATCACAGCATTATAAAAGCAGCTCATACATATTCTAATGTACTCTTTATACATATACACACACACACACATACAATTGCCTTGCCAAATAACTTTTATTTTATCTATGTTTTCCTTTGCACAACAAAATGATTCTTTGTTTCTAACACAAAGAGTGAAATGGTTGCTAGAGTTATGAAAACACCTGGAAATATTGAAGAATATTGAACCCTTGTTCGTGAAGAAATGAATAAGGTGTGCCTGGGAACATCTGGAGTGCAATAGCTGTTATTTTGATGGTTATAACCAGATATGCTGAGAGAAATACACAAATGTAAACATTCTGATGATATAACAAATGGAAATAAACTGCTCAGAAATAAACATTAAAATCTTGCTTATATAATAGGAACAAGAATGTGGTTGCCTCCTGTGCCATGTGTCTTTATGGAAGCTAGGAACTAGGATTTCTGGTAAAATAAATTTGTAAGCAAAATATGGGAGGGCTACACAGTTACTTTGGTCAAGTTAGTATATGTGTACATGCATATTCATATGTGTAGGTTGGCATATGTGGGGTAGTGCATGTGAAGACCAGATGCTATGAAACAATCCTTTTCTACACTATGAATATGTGTTACTCTCATTGATTAATAAAAAGCTGACAGGCCAGTAGCTGGGCAGGAAGTTAGGTGGGAAATCCAAACTGAGAATGATGGGAAGAAAGAGGGCAGTCAGAAGAGACACCAGTGAGCCATCCAGGAAGCAGCATGACATGCTAGAGGACAGGTAAAGCCACAAGACACATGGCAATACATAGATTAATAGAAATGGGTTAATTTAAATGTGAGTTACTAATAACAAGCCTGAGCTATCAGCCAATCATTTATAAGTAATATTAAGCCTCTGAGTCAGTTATTTGGGACAGGGCAGTCAAGACAGGAAATGTCCATTTGCAACCAGAGGGACAACCTCAAACTTTATTTCTCAGACACCATCTATATGGTCTGCTTTGGTTTTTTGTTTTTATGGGAGCTAGGTGGGAATCTTTCACTGGAGCTCCTTAGGTTAAAGTGGCTGGCCAGTGAGCCCCGGGAATCTGCCCACCGTTATAAGATCTCTCTCTCTCTCTCTCTTCCTTTTTAATTCGCATATTTATGTGGGTTCTGGGGGAACAGCAAGCTCTTTACTCACTGAGTTATTTCCCCAACCATGTGCAGTTGCTTTTTATCCACTATAGTTGAGATAGAAGGACAAAGGAATGACCTTCTAAAGATGCCATTTACAAGGAAAAGGAAAATATTAAAATTTTCATAACTTTGCAAACTGGCATGCAAGCAGTGAGAAGGCAGGTTCAATGGGAATGCTCAGAATGTGTCTGTGCTACTCTTTATTTAGGAACTCAGTGGTAAATCAAAAGTCAGTTTTTTCTTATTCATCAAGAAAAGAGACCCTCCAAACATTGCAGACATCAAGGCTTCTCTTCCCACACCAAGTTCAGAATGATGTCGCCATAAGGGCAGAAGTGCTCTCTGCCTCCAAGCTCATCAAATTCCAGTGGAGAACTGAGCTGCCCCAATCATGGCTCATGCAACTGAGGTGCAGGAGAAAGCAGACCTTGCTGGTATCTATATCCACATGATGCTAATTCTGCAGGTGTACCAAATACAAGAGCTCAGAGGTCATGGTGGCTTCCATCTAGATTTCAAAGGATGTACTGACTAGCTTGGGAGCATAGGGGATGGAGCTTATTCCCGGGGAACCAAGGAGGGAAGGGAGGGGAGGAGAAAGAGATCGGCCTTCACGTGTTGTCTCCTTAAAAGAGAGTGGGTGGACACAGACTTACATAGCCACACCGCCCTTGGCATAGGGTGCTCTGCCAGAGCCACGTTGGTTTTACCACGAGGCCACTATATACCAGGAATTCTTATCTCACCCAGCACCATGTTGGATTCCTACGTGGCTATTGCCGGGAATCCTTAAACAAAAGGGAAGTGACTTGAGTATGCCTGGACCCAAGGCATGCTAGCAAGGATGCCAGGCTGGGAATTCACTTAGATTTTACTCTGACTCAGTGGTGACTCCATCTTTCCCCATTGGCTGGTGTTCACTTAAGCCTTTTGCCATTGGCTAGTTGTTTTGTTTTGCTTTTTATTGTAGCAAAGGAAATAAAAAGAAACGGGATGGCCACTCCAGGACATCAAGTTCCCAAAATGCAGCTGGGTCTTATACAAAAGTTTTACCAGATGGGGGAATTAAAATAGTTTAAAGTTTTACAAAGCAAAAGAGATTAAAATATTTGAGGGGCTGGAGAGATGGCTCAGCGGTTAAGAGCACCGTCTGCTCTTCCAGAGGACCCGGGTTCAATTCCCAGCACCCACATGGCAGCTAACAACTGTCTGTAGTTCCAGTTCCAGGCAAACACCAAGGCAAATAAATAAATAAATAAAGTTTAAAATATTTGAATCCCTTTACATGAAAGTTTTGCAGGGTGAGGGAGATTTATGAAATGTCAGTGCTTAGAGGGTTAGCTCTCTTTGATATTAAAAAAAAAAAAAAACCTATTAGCATGATCACTACTACGGTGCTGGTTCCTCAGACTGGTAGTGCCACTAACGGGGTACAGTGCCCACCTGGGAAAGCTGCACACCCCAATGCAGAGCCAACGCCAGAAAGCAGCCATAAGGAAGAAGCCCAGCAAAGTCCTAGCAGTGGGGCTGCCGGACTCCTTGGAGGCTCAGCCCTTGCCCTGTAAAAAGGAAGAAGTATATTCCATCTTCAGAACTTAGGTTTTCCTTACGGGGCTCCATACTTGCTTTGGGTGACTTACTCCATTCTCTTGCCTTTTGAACTAGAAATGGCCACCATCTCTGTCTCATTGTTGATACTGGAAACAGATCATTTGATTTGGATTAACAAGTTTGGACTCAGGATTCTTGAGTTAGTGCTGGGATGAATTTAAGACTTTGGAACTATAAAGATAGTATAATAAAATTTGCATTGTGATAAGGATATGAGTTTAAAGGACCCAGGAACAGGATAGTTGGGATATTGTTCTTAACAAAATTATTCTTATTTTATTTCTTTATTATTTGGGTCTTTTTTTTTTTTTTTTTTTTTTTTTTTTTTTTTTTTTTTTTTTTTTTTTTTTTTTTTTTTTCTGTGTAGCCCTGGCTGTCCTGAAGACCAGGCTGGCCTTTCAACACCAAGATCATCCTGCTTCTATCTTCCAAGGGCTGGGATTAAAAGTGTGCACTACCACTGTCCAGCTTTCATTATTATTGTTATTATTATTATTATTGTGGTTTATAACAAATGTAATTGCACATGTGTGCTGCTTTAAATGAGAATGGCCCCCATTGGCTCCTATGTTTGTATGCTTGGTCCCCAGTTAGTAGAACTGTATGGAAAAAATAAGAAGGTATGTCACCGGGATTGGCTTTTGAGGTTTCAAAGTCCATACCATTCTGAGTCAGTCTTTTTGCCACATGCTTGTGGGTCTTATGTAAACTCTCAGCTACATAAGTTTCTTTGGTCATGGTGTCTGTCACAGCAATGGAAAAGTAACTCAGACACCAGGTAACCATACTGAGAGCTGCTGAGGTATGTAAGACGTGCAGGCCATTAGAACTCTGCTGCAGGTGCTTTGGGTTTTGTTAATGTTATTGTGTGTGTTCATTGTATGTATAATGTGGGTATCTGTGTGTTGCATTGTAATGTGTGGGTATATGTGTGCACATATATGCAAGTGGAGGTGCATGAACATGTATGTGGAGGCCAGAGGTCAAGTATTTTCTCTATTACTCTTCACCTTTAAAAGAGTTCTTTTACTATGTTCTTAATTCACGTGTGTACACTTGAATGCATTTGAATGCATGTGTGCTTACCTGCAATCCCAGCATTTGGGGCGGGGGGGGGGGGGGGGGGGGGGGGGGGGGGGGGAAGGGAGGGGAGGAGACAAGTGCATCCCTGGAATTCACTGGCCAGCCAGCCAGCCTGCACTAGTCAATGAGCTTCAGGTTCAGTGAAGAATGCTGTCTCAAAAAACAAGGCACAGGGAAATTGAGGAAACACCCTAAAGGATAAAATATCTCAGTCTGGCAAAGCTTGCCTGGAAAATTCTCACACTCAAATGTAACAGCCTTTTTGTGGGGAGCCACCAACCAACTCCCAAATCATGACACAGAAACTTCTTACTAATTATAAATGCTTGGCTGCATCATATGCTCATTTCGGGCTAGCTTTTTTTCTTTAACTTAACTTGTTTCTCTTCATCTATTTTTTTGCCTCAGGGCTTTTTACCTTTCCGTATATCTTATTTTTGTGGCTTCTTGTGTCTGGTTGGCTGGCAGCTGCCTGACTTCTGGCCCCACACATGTCCCTCTCTTTCTCCCTTGTTATATTCTCTCTTGAGCCTAGGTTTCTCCTCCTACTTATTCTCTCTGCCCACCAGCCCTGCCTATGTCTTTCCTGCTACCTATTGGCTGTTCAGCCTTTTATTAGACCAATCAGGTGCCTTAGGCAGGCAAGGTTAAACTAACACAACACATCTTTACATAAGTAAACAAAGGCAGCAAAAACAATGTAACACACCTACACATGGTTAAAGTAATATTCCACAGAATAAACAAATGTGACACATCTTTCCTAGTTAAAATAATATTCTATACTGTCCAGTATTGGAAAAAGTCAGGACAGGAACGTGGAGGCAGGAGCTGATGCAGAGGTCAGGGAGGGGTGCTGTTTACTGGCTTGCTCCCCATGGCTTGCTCAGCCTCCTTTCTTCTTTTTATTACTTTAACTTTTACTGATTCCTTGTAGATTTCACATCATGCATCCTGATCCCACTTATCTGCTTGTCCCCTCAAATCCATGCTCTGCGCAGGCAATCTCTCCCTCAAAACAAAACAAAATTTAAAAAGAAAAACCAAAACCCAACCAAACAATAGATAAGTAAGTAAATGAGTAAAAAAGGAGAAGAATCTCATTGTGGAAGCTGTGCAGTAGCCCACTGAGTCACACAGTTTGCCTTTGGTCCGTCCATCTTACCTGTTAAGTGTTCATTGCCATGAGTCATTGACTAGTTCAAGGCCACTGGCTTCTGCTACACTATTGATAATGGACTCTCTATGGGGCTCTCTTGGATATCCTGTTGTCCTGTGTCATGGAGACCCTGCTGTTTTGTCCCCTTCACACACTCCAACAGTTCATGGATTTGGTGGATGTTGGAGTGAGCTAGCTCATAGCCCTGGTTCTGGGCCTGAGTGGTAGCTGAGTCGGTCAGCCTGTCAGATTTCCCTCATTGTCTCTACTGGGTGAGTGAGCTCTCTTACCACTGCCTCAGCTAGCTCACTCAATGCAGCCTACAGCAAGGATAGGGCCAGTTCTCCTGCTCTCAGGTGCTCAGATCCACCTCACTCTCCAGGGCCACCTGTTTGACTCAGGTAAAGTGGAGGACCTCTCTCTCAATTGCTGTAGGGGAGTTGAGGGAGTCAGCTCTGCCATTCTCTCCTCCTCTGGGCTGGCTCTCTTGCATCCCCAACAATAGGGTCACCTCCTAGTGTGCTACCCAGGTGGGTGCAGAGCCAGCTTTCTTGTGTGCTGCAGCCTGTGAGGGGTGGGGCTGGTTGCCACACTTTCCTGACCAGGGTCCAGCTCTCTCACCTGCTGCAGGTGGCAGGGGGTGAGCAGAGAAGGAGAGGCCATCTTTCTCTCACCCATGCCACCACATGACAGATGAAGGGGGATCGGGTCAGTTCTGCTCTCATACCCACAGGGTTAGTTCACTTGCATCCCAGACAATAGGGTCAGTTCTAATGTGCTGCCCAGGTAAGTTACACACTTGCCCATGGTAAGTGGTGGGACCATCTTTCCCAAGTGCAAAGGTTGGGGTCGGAAATGGGGAGTGCAATTAGGCGAGGAGTTCTCCTCTGAGGGGCAGGGCCAACTCTTTGCTGCACTATCCACCAAGGGGCAGGGCCAGCTATCTCAGAGCCAGTAAAGGGGGCAGCTGGCTCAGCACAGCCCTCAAATTTTCATGTGTATGGTTCCTATGACACTCTGTGCTAACACTGACCGTGAACAGCATCATAGACCCAGCTGCATGGACAGACTCAGACATGGCCCTTAGCAGTGGCTTGGGCCGGATATCACCATGGCCCCTGTGGCAACACAGACCATTCAAATCAGTTATAGCCTTAGTGACAGCATGGCCTTTGAACACCAACATGCCAACAAGGTCTCAAGTGGCTGATCAGACCCTGGGCATCTGCAGAGCCCTCAGTGGTAACAGGAGCCAATGGAGATCACCCCAGACCCTGGCTGCTGCAGGACCATGGACCCAGACATGTCCTTCAGCAGCAGCCCTGGCTTGGCCGACACCATAGCCCTGGGTGAGAGTACAGGACTATGGTGCCTGTGATCAGCATGGCCTTGGTAGCAGCATACCCCTCAGATAACCCCTTCAGCAGCGTTCTTATAGCACTAAGGATCACTAGCCCAGCTGCTTCTCCCAGCACTGGGGCTTCATCTCCAAGATCATTTTTGCCATCCTAAAACCATCAGTCCGTACCCCACTCCAAGCATCTTCAGACCTCTCAACCCTCTCCTCAATACATCATGCAAAGCCAAACAGACAGAGATGAGGGAAGAATGAGTCACTTTCTAGCCTACTTCTATGTCTATTGGTTGTGATTAATTTCCTTCACAAAAAGCAATTTAGAGGATAACAGGGTTTATGTCAGCTCACAATTCCAGTTTATAATCTACCAGTGTGGCAAAGTCAAGGCAGAAACTACAAAAGGCTAGTCACATCATTTCCACAGTTAAAAGCAGAAAAATGAGCCAGGCGGTGGTGGTGCACACCTGTAAACCCATCTCTACGAAGGCAGAGACAGGAAATCTCTGAGTTCAAGGCCAGCCTACTCTACAGTGTGAGTTTCAAGGTGCCCAGAACTACACAGAGAAACCCTGTCCCAAAACAAAACAAAAAGCAGAGAAATATAAATGTTCATTTGCTTGCTTGCTTGTGTTCAGTTTTATCGCTCCACTCCTCAAAAGTCCAGAAACTCCTGCCTAAGGACAACCTGAGGTAGGCTGGATCTCTTATCTGTGGTGTGATATTTTGTCTGTGTTCTAACAAACAAAGCTTGCTTGGAGTCAGTGGGTAGTGCTAGCTACTATTTAACCATAGAGGTCTGGAGGTCTGTACAGACCAGAGACAGGGGGGGCTGGAGAGATGGCTCAGTGGTTAAGAGCACCGTCTGCTCTTCCAGAGGACCCGGGTTCGATTCCCAGCACCCACATGGCAGCTAACAACTGTCTGTAGTTCCAGTTCCAGGCAAAACACCAAGGCAAATAAATAAATAAAGTTAAAAAAAAAAGACATTTTTCAGACCAGAGACAGGAAGTGATAAGGTTGGGCGGAGATGAGATCCTGGCCTTGGGATTGGAAGAATCAGAGCAAAGAGGTTGCTGCTTGTCTTTTCTCTGATCTTTTGAGTTATTGCCCTGATATCTGACTCCTGGTTTTTATTGATAAGACTAATTAGGCTCACACTTCATCTAGCATCCAACTTTTGGGTCATGAATTCATGAAAAAGTTTGCCCGTGGCTTTGCAGACACCAGCATATGCCAGAGCTGCAAGTGTTGGTTCCACTGAGGAGGTTTTTTTTTTTTTTAATTTTATTTATTTATTATTTATTTATTTATTTGCCTTGGTGTTTGCCTGGAACTGGAACTACAGACAGTTGTTAGCTGCCATGTGGGTGCTGGGAATCAAACCTGGGTCCTCTGGAAGAGCAGCCGGTGCTCTTAACCGCCGAGCCATCTCTCCAGCCCCCACTGAGGAGGTTTTTAACCACTCCACTGGCTGGGTTTTTCTTTACTTCCCCAAGCCCTTTGAACAAGTCTGTTGTAGCCTCTCTCCAGCAAACTCCATAGGCACTTGGCCTCCAAACACGGCTATGTTAGCCCCTCACCACTGACTACCTCTGCCCTCAGACTTCCTCTCCTCCATCACATGCTTCTTTTGCATGATCCCCTATGTGTTTTTCAGACATCTAGCTCCCTCTCCAGGTGGGTTGTGGGCGTTCCATGGACCCCCTAGTGGGCTGCTGCCACATTAAGTAGCTGCTTTGACATCCGCTTAGGCTTCTACTGTTCCATGCAGCAACAGTCATCCTCACATGTCACCTTCATCTTCACCATCAGCAGAAGCAGATTTGGAGAGACAATTGGGAATTCTTAAGAAGAAGTTAGGGTTTTTTTTAAAAAGAGTTTTCCCACTTTAAAAAATGGGAAATGCTATTATAATGGCAGAAGTTAGGTCTCCATATGATTACACAATGGATGGTTTAAAATGGAAGAATTAAATGAAGGGATAATTACCTTATCTGGAATTGATATAATGTTAATTATCACTTTGCTAATTCTTGTTTTATTCCTAAAAAGTTACATGCCTTAGAGAAGGTTATTAGAGAAAATATTGCCATTTTGACTGATAGGTTACAAGCCATAGAAAAATGTACTAAAACAGATAATTGAGATATTCAGACAAAGACAGAGAAATTTAAAGGAGAACCAATCTCATCATTATATTATAAAATTAGAGAAGAATAGCCCAAGATTATCAAACAACTAACCTTAATATATCCAGTCACCTTACAGGAACAACTGTCTTATTCCCAAGGTTATGTGAGAGCTGACTAGATTCCTGTGGAAACTTTAGATCTGAGGAGCTTTAAGGAATCAATAGTTTCATGTTATATGCATTTTACTTTGGGGAAATATTTACCTTTTGTAAAGCAGATGTTAAATTCATAGTCAACTAGTAACATAATTGTCTCACAAGACTGGAGAGACTTGGTTATACCAGTATTTGACCCTGATCCTAAATTACAGTAGAGGACCTGGTGGATAGTTGAGGCTAGGACCATTGAACACCAAAATAGGGCTAGAGGTATTAAAATCTCCTAAGACCAACTTTTGAAGAGGGCAATTATGCTGATGTATAAAGACAGTTTCTGTATGATGATCACACCCTAGCTCAATGCCATTCAGCAGCTTTGAATGCTTGGAACAGAATTGAAGAAGTCTGAAAGAGAACTGAGTCATTTACTAAAATTATGCAGGGCCCCAAAGAAACCTTCACTGATATTTTACAAAGACTGGCTTCAGCTGTAAATATGATGATACCAAATTCAGACAAATAATAATTGAATATTTGGCTTTTGAAAATGCAAATTCACAGCATAAAAGGGTAATTAGCCTTTAAAGGTAAGATCAGTTCCCATGGAGAAATAGTTTTGAGATACAATCAGTATTAAGTCTTATAATCATGATGATGCTTGGTTAGGAGAAATGATTTCCAGAGGCTTAAAGAATAATCAAAATATCATGTGTTTTAATTGTGGCAAACAAGGTCACCTAAAAAGGGATTATAGACAGGGCATTCCTAGAAATAACATTTTTCCTAGATATAATTCAAACATAAGGCCTTCTGGAGTATGCAGAAGGTATAGCAAAGGCCAATATTAGACCAATGAATGCATATCAAAAAGGGACAGACAGGGTAACCCTCTGCCATTAGGAAACACCTTTGGAGGGGGCTCTTGTAAGGCCCTCATGTCAAATTTGGTAGAGTCATACCCTGTCACCATGGGAGAAACTCCTCCCTAGAACAATTAAAGGACCTATTTACAATGCCTACTGTAAAAACAAAACAAAAACAAAAATCATACTGCTCTGAATGATAGAACAGCTTTAGAAGATAAAACAAATTTTTCAAGAGAAAACATAAAGCAAATATTTTGGCAAACTTATATAAATGATCAAAGACCAAAACTAAAAATAGGGGTAAAATGACATCATAATTGAAAGTCTTGTAGACAGAGGGGCAGAGGTAACAATAGTTGCACTAGAATCTTGGCATCCAAACTGACCTCTTTGGGAGGTAAATGTTCAGCTTTTAGGTAACAAATATAAAAGCCATTAATAAGATAACTCAACCAATGGGATCTTTACAGCCTGGAATTCCTCTGCCTTTTCTATTACCTAAAGGATGGTCTATTACAGTTGTTGATTTAAAAAAAATGTTTCTTCACTTTATATTTACAAGAAAAAGATAAAGAAAAATTTGCCTTCATGGTACCTACTTATAATTCTCAGTCTATTAAGAAATATCAGTGGAAGATTCTCCCACAGGGGATGTTAAACAGTCCAATCTTGAGCCACGGGAAAAGATTCATATACAGTTTCCTCAATCTATAATTTACCATTTTGGATGATATTTTACTAGCTGATTCAAATGTAAATACCTTAGAAAAAAATGTTTGAAGAAGAAAAGAAAATTTTGCCTTGTTGAGGATTACAAATTGCTCCTGAAAAAATACAAAGAGGAGATTCTATTAATTACTTAGGATATAAAATAGATTTATAAAAACTTCAACCTCAAAAGGTACAAATCAGGAAAGATCAATTGCAGACTCTTAATCACTTTCAAAATTTTCTGGGAGATATTAACTGGCTACAGCCCACAACTGTATTAACAACTCAAGTACTGAGTAACTTGTTTCAAACTTTACAAAGTGACAAGGACTTAAATAGTCCATTATCAGCTGAAACTGAGAGAAAATTGGCTTTGGTGGAAAAGAAACTACAGGATGCACATGTGGCTCATTTGAATCTGGAGCTTGATTTCATCCTGGTAATTTTACCTTCTACACATTCCCCTACAGGGATTTTAATGCAGAGGGACAGTGTTATCTTAGGATGGATATTTTATCACACAAACAGAGTAAAGTTAAAGACATATGTGAAAAAGGTTTCTAAATAGATTATAAAAGGAAAATTAAAACTTTGTCAATTGACAGAAATGGACCCAACAAAAATTGTAGTACCTTTTACTAATGCTAAAATTCACCTTTATAAACAGAAAATGAACGTTGGCAAAGAGCTTGCAGCAATTTTTTCGGGAAAAATTAACAACAATAACAACAAAAAAAGTACCCCAAAAGCAAGATAATTCAGTTTATAAAGATAACTAATTGGATCCTTCCTCACATTGTACAGGGAACACCAATTTCCAAAGCCCCTACATTCTATACTGATACAAACAAATTATAAAAGGCTGGTTATAAATCAGGAAATTTGAATAAAATGGCTCAAAGCCCTTGTGATTTTGTTTGAAAATCAGAATTATATGGTATTCTCATGGTATTATTAGATTTTCCAGAATCTCTTAATATAATTATTGACCATCAGTATGCAGAAAAAGTTGTTTCACATATTGAAGCTGCTGAATTTATTCCAGATAATACAGGGTTGACTTTGTTATTTATTCACTTACAAGAAATAATCAGAATTAGAAATTATTCCTAATATGTAACACATATTAGATCACATACAGGTCTACCAGGCCCTCTAGAACAAGGTAAAAATAAAACTGATCAACTATTGGTTGGAAATGTACTAAAAGCCTCAGAATTTTATTTTAAAAAATGTCAATAGCAAAGATTTGAAATTGAATTTTTCATCACTTGACAATAAACCAAGGAAATTATTTTTAAAAATGTTCTACATGTTCCTTTTATACCCATACTCTACTACCTGCAGGTAGTAGCCCAAAGGGTACTCAAAGAAATAACACATGGCAAATGGATGTGTTTCATTTTGCAGAGTTTGAAAAATTAAAATATGTATACCCCACCATGAATGCATATTCAGGATTTCAATGGGCAACTGCTTTGAGTTCTGAAAAGGCTGGTTCTGTAGTCACACATTTGTTAGAAGTTATGGCCATTGTGGGGATACCTGTAAAAATTAAGACTGACAATATTCCAGCCTATGTCTCTAGTAAAATGAAATGTTTTTTTAGCATATTACAGGTATACCACACAATTCTACAGGGCAGGGAATTATAGAAAGATCTAATTAAACTCTAAAAGATATGCTTAATAAACAGAAAGGGGTAATAAAGGCCTCCACGATAGATTGCATAATGCTTTATTAACTTTAAATTTTCTAAATGCTAATGAGAAAGGAATGACACTGGATAGTAGAAAACATGCTGAGTTTAATCAGCCTGTATATGTTAAAGATATGCTGACCTCAGAATGAAAACCAGGATATGTGTTAGGCTGGAGAAGAGGCTTTGATTTTGTTTCCACAAGAGGAGAAAGATATGGATATCATCAAAATTGTTAAAAATTATATTTGAACAAGAGAGATATTTTGATTTAAAAAGATTATAGTTCATCTACCAGTGTGACCATTCAACCTAAACTAAGTTATAAGACTAACAAATGCTTTTCATTTGATTAGATATAACTTGCAAAAAGGAAAAGGGGTTGAGGCAGAATTTTATTTTTGTCTTTTCAGGAGAATGAAGGCACCAACTAAGGAATTGGAAGAGCACTGGACACATGAGACATCCAAAGAAAAATGATAAGTCATCTAGAGAAAATGTCCCAAGAAAAAGAGTAAATTGGCCTATTGATATATTACATTTCCAATAGGATAAAATTTCATAAATCTTCCCAAATATCTATTTCTGCTGTTCTCTACAAACATATAATGCAAATAGTCTTTTGTGTTCTAGTTTAATTAAAAATTAAAGCTGGCTTTGGAGTTGAAGTATGGCTCTCTTCTTCTCTAAACCCAAGCATGCTTGTTAAAAAGAAAACCCAAAAACTGTCTCATGTCAGAAGAGCCACTTGACAAGGGACAGAAGGAAAACCAAAATTAAGGGACTATTCTATTGTTACTAATCTCATGGTCTTTTGGTTTTATTTTGAATCTTTAACACTTTTCTTAAGGTATAAATATTATCTGAAAATTTATAAAATTGATACATATTCTACTTTTGTCATATTAATGGTCATATAGAGAACTAATTTTAGAAAAGGCTTCATCTAATTAGTACATGGTTTTAGGTCTAAGTCTCTATTAGGTAAATAGATATTAAGTTTTTCCACTGGATGTTTATAACAAATTATGGCCTCCTTGAAAACTTCTGCATATAACATTTAATATGTTTAAGTGTAGTGAACCATGACCATACCTAACAGTGACCTTTGAAATCTCCAAAAGGAGAATGGGACCCCATAATGATGATTCCACCTGGACTATGGTAATGCCACTAAGCAGACAAACACCACCTAAAGTTCAACTTTGGACTACAAACTGATGAGGATGATTTCAAGGTGACTCGCTGAGATATCTATACTCACAGGCTGCTATAGCTAAAACTCAAGACAAGCCCTGCACGTTCTCATTATATAGAGATTGGACAACAATTAATACAGCTAGCTCTCCCAGGACTTGACAGTTATCCCAAGTTTTTCAGGGTCCCTTAAAGAGTCTGTTGCCCAAGACAGCAGGAAGTAATTTTAAGAACATGACACTCAGATTTCCAATAATTGGGATGAGTGAGTTTTAGTCATTCAGTGGGTTATGAGTATTTGTCATTGTTTGGGGGAGTTGGTTACAAGTTGTTATTGGTAATGGTCCGAAAAAAAGATGAACAAAGGAAATTATAATCAGAGATCTTATTCTGAAAAGGGGAATTTAGAAATAGGATAAAATTGTAGATTATTAAATCTACTTTTAGACAAAAAAAGCAACTACTAGTTTTTTAACTATTTTACATTGATTTGGAGTTTTGTATATTGATACAAATTTAAGGTTGTTTTTGTTAGAACATACTGTATATATGTTTCTACTCTTGTTCAAGATATTGTACCTCTGCGGCTCAACTAATAATATAATGTAAATTTCTAATCATTGAAAGTTAGTATGATAAGCTTTTTAGAATAATAAAGAAATGCAAGTTTATAGTTAGTCAGCTATTACAATCAAATTTGTAGTCATGTTAGGTATATTTTCAAGGTCAAACATATATTTTAAATAGATGGTCTTCAAACACTTCGGGGATCTACAAGATATGGTATTAAAAATGTTTTAATAACGTAAGTTTTTTATGACAATAAAACATGTCTACTCCTTTCAGCACCAATCTACTTCAGAGAAGATGATGAGCATTGAAGAAACTCCATATGGAGTTTACTTTCTTTGTGGTAAAAGTTAGCCACTAGTCAAGATACTTCCCTTGTCTTGACCGCTGAGAGTATGCCGTCCAAATTGGACAAGAAGGACACTAAAGAAACTGACTGCAGAACTCTGCCAAGACAAGGTGGGACAGTCCTTTAAAAATCTTGCTTCACATAAAAGTCTGTCAGATAGTCTACTCCTATAAGCCAAAAATGAATGCCTCAACAGTGCAGAAGAACCTTGAGTGGCTGTCCAGGCAGCCAGCTGTTTCTGTCATTCTTATTTTTGGAAGTTGTTTGCTCTCTACTTCCTGTTTACTCAGGTAATATTATATCTGTCTCTAGTGTTTGATGGAATTGAAGATTATGTATTTACAGTTATAGTTTTCCTTCTTTTTTTTTTTTTCTTTAAAAAAAAAAACACTTTTATTTATTTATTTGCCTTGGTGTTTTGCCTGGAACTGGAACTACAGACAGTTGTTAGCTGCCATGTGGGTGCTGGGAATCGAACCAGGGTCCTCTGGAAGAGCAAATGGTGCTCTTAACCGCTAAGCCATCTCTCCAGCTCCTAGTTTTCCTTCTTAGTAAATTCAGAAAAGAAAGACACAAAAGATGTATAAACTGTATAAGGTTGAAAAATAAAAAGGATAGTTTTGGGTTGGTAATACAAGTTAGGATAGAAAGTGAATTAGGTATAACACTTTGGACTCACTGAGATAGGCTAGATAATGGAGTATTTTCTCTGAATTTGTCAAATGCAAATGTACTAGACATTGTTAATACAATTATTACCTGTGTATATTTGTATATAGTTATTATACTTACTGCATATAATTTTTTATGGTAGTTAAAACCTTCACTTTTTTATTTAGATAAAAAGGGGGAAATGTTGTATGTTATTTTGTTAGTGTTCTGAGAAATAAAGCTTGCATGGAGTCAGAGGGTGGAGCTAGTCACTAGTTAACCATAGAGGTCTGGAGGTCTGTATAGACAGGAGACAGGAAGTGATAAGGCGGGGCAGAGACAGGAGGATTCAGAGAGGTGGGAGGTCACTGATTGAAGCTCTTCTGTTTCTCTAAACTATCTGGTTATTACTCTGATATCTGACTCCTGCTTTTTTTTTTATTTTATTATTATGAACAAGGAAGTCACACTTTCTATCCTTGTATATCCTTATTCAAGGTCCCTTCCCCCTCCCACCACATCAGGTCATTCTCTCTTCTCCACAACTCCTCATCCCCCCCACCCCGGGCAGGCGGCAGGCGGTCCCAAGGTCCCACTGTTCCAATATTGCTTAGTTCAGCCTCCACTCCTGGCAGATCCAGTTTTCTCCCCCCAACGTCAAGACTGAGTCAGGTGTTCCTCTAGGGGGAGTGGGATCCAAGGACTGACTCCTGCTTTTTAATGGCAGGATTAATTAGGTTTATGTTTTGCATACCATTGAACTCTAAGACAGTCTCCATAGCCATGTTCAAGACCAACCCATTGCAGATAATTCCTCATTGAGATTCTCTTCTCAGATTCTAGTTTGTGTCCAGTTGACAAACCTAACGCCTTCCTCCCTAAGGTTCTTTATCTTCTTCAGACCAACATAATACAGATCTTTCTGGGATCATGCCTGAAAGTAGAGTCACAAGTGTGAAACTGGTGCTGTATCACAGGCCAGCCTACCTGGTGTTGCATAGGACACAGTGTGTCCTGAGAGGCAACAGGACCACCAACTACCCAGTTGCACTTTACTGCGGGAGTTGCTTGGTGCTCTTCCAAACAGTGTGGTTCTCTTGGTCTCCTCTTAGACTGTTGGCTGCTACAAGCCGAATGGGTCTAGAGAAAAACATAGGCTTCCTGAACAAGATGTTCATTCTATTCACGGGACTGTGGTAAAGACAGTCTGGATGAGGAAGGAAAAGCCTTTAGTAACCCTTGTCTCCACCTACAGATAGAGGGAGGTTAGTGTTGCCCTTCCCCAGCATCTCTGTCTGAGAGGGAATCATTAAGCCAGAGTTCTCCGGGAAGCAGTGCCTCCCCCTCACACACTAGTCATCTTAGTTCTTGCTTCACAAGCCAGCCAACCAAGTAACCTTGAAAACAGAAAATGTTCCATGCCAGGAAACAACTATAAAGCTTTCTGTTTCCACAGGAGACCCAGATCTACCATAGAGCCCTGGAGATCACCCTTCCTATCCATGCCCTCCCTACTCCATCTACCATGAACTTAACATCCAAGTCTTTGCTGTGGCAATAGCTGAATGATGTTGTCTTAGTTAGGGTTACTATTGCTGTGAAGAAACACCATGACCACAGCAGCTCTGATAAGGAAAACTTTTAATTAAGCAGGCTTGCTTACAGTTCGGAGGCTCAGTCCATTAGCATCATGGTAGGGAGCACGGCTGTGTGCAGGTAGACATGGTGCTGGAGGAGCCTAGAGTCTTACATCTTGTGGGCAATAGGAAGTCAACTGACAGTCACACTGAGGGAAGCTTGAACAAAAGAGATTCCAAAGCTCGCCCCCTCAGTGACACACTTTCTCCAACAAGGCCACACCTCTTAATAGCGACACTCCCATTGGGAGTCATTTTCTTTCACACCACCACAGATGTCTGCAAATGTATGAGTTTGCTGAGCTACTGACTTCCTGTTGTGAGCTCTGGGTGTACCTGAGCTCATAGCTCATAAGCCTAGTCTCATGGGATGACCCTTAAAAACCTGTAGCCTGAGGTGGCCTAGAAGCTATGGTATCTCAGTATCAAGTTCATCTAGCACCTTATGTTTTTTTCTGAATGTGGTTTCCCCTAAAAAAAAAAAATAATAACAACAACAACAACAACAAAACCCAGTACACAGCCTTGGATTCTTTTATAGCCAAGAGAAAGAAAATGCTCAGAAGTCAGGGGCTTGCTAAAATGATATGAAATGGAACTACCTTTGATTAAGTCTGGAATGTGTTCAACATTAAAACATTGATAGTAGAGTGGGGGTGTGGCTCAGTTGGTAGTTATGCTAGGTAACATATGCAAAGTCCTGGATTTGATTCCCAGCACCACATAAACCCGGTGTGGTGGGAGGTAGGAAAATGAGACATTTAAGGCTATCCCTGACTAAGCATTGACTTTGATGCCAACCTGGGCTACATGAGACTTGACCAAAAAAAACAAACCAAAAATAGGGCTCAGACTTGCTTCTCTTCCAGAGATTCTGGGTTTGGTTCCACACGGTGGTTTATAACCACTATAACTCAAGTTCCAGGAAGTCCAACACCCTTTTCTATACTGGCTCTTGCACTCACATAAACTCATGAAAGAACACACACACACACACACACACACACACACACACACATTTTAAATGGAGAAGAACTAAGGAAGACACCCAAAGTTGACCTCTGGCCTCCACAGGCACAAGTACATGAACATGTATATAGAGAGACTGGAGTTAGCATGGTACTGTGGTATCTGCCATATTATAATGAAGTAAGAAGACACTTACCAGATGCCAAACAAACACTGGCAGTATGCATGCTCTGGGGCTTCCTAGATTCCAAACTGTGAGTCAAATAATTTTATATTCTTTATAAATTACCCAACCTCAGATACTTTGTTGTATGCAAAACCAGACTCAGACCTCTTTCTAAAAGAAGAATAAAACTATCAAATACCATCTTTACAAAACTAACAACAACAACAACAACAAAATCCAGCCCTTATAGACCTCCAGTTCAAGCTTTCATTGGTTACCTTCAGAATTGTCCTCAGTACTTGAACTCGATGTGATTGACTTGAGAACAGTCAGGGTATGCAAGCTACAAACTTGAATTCAGCCCATGTGTAGTAATTATTTATCAAAAAAGAGCCTTACACACACACACTCTCACACACACACACACACACACACACACACACACACACACGCCTGTTTTATTATATTGATGGAGTGAACTTATAGTGAAGAGGCCAGTGATGGCTTTGTATTTCTGGCAGCTGCTCAGCCTCTCTGAGATTGCACCATTCATCTATAAAATCAGGAAGATGACAATATACCCATTTAATGAGCCAGCATTTTCTCTCATAGGTATTTCCATGGGAAAAATCAAATTATGTATCCAAAGATTTTTATCTCTGTATTCCATCTTATTCATATAGCCCCAAGAAATTTGAATATTTGTGAGTTAAGAAAGGAAAAAAAAATCAATGAAAGCATGAATAGAGTTGAAGCACAGCATGGCTGGTGAGATGGCTCAGTGGATAAAGGTGCTATTCTTCAAGCCTAAGGACCTGAGTTCAAGCCCAGGTACCCACACAAGGGAAGGAAGGAGAGACTGACCTCTGACCTGGAGTGCACATGGACACACACACACACACACTAAACTAAATGTAATTTTAAAAATTGTCAACCAATGAAATGCATTGTGCTAAGTGAAAGTAATCAGATAAAACTTTACATTGTGTATGGTTTCATTTGTATTGACTTCCCCTAAGAAAAAGACCTATGTAGAGGCCATTGATGGGCTGTCTAGGAAGGGCAAAGAGGTGAACTCTCTGTGAAAGTAGTACTGCTGTGTGTCTTGAAGCCTGTGATGACAAATTTGTGCACCCAAAACAACAATCTCAAAGGTATAAACTAATCCATAGTAAAGTTGACCCTCCCCCCCAAAAATCAATGTTACAGAGACATTGTAAAGATTAATGAAATATGTGTGTGTGAGAGAGAGAAAGAGAGAGAGAGGAAGAGAAAAAGAGAGAGAGAGAAGGGGGATGAAGGTATATATTACCCCAAGTTTGCATTTTCCAGAAATGTTCCTAAACTAATGGCTGTGTCCACATGCATATCTGACTGAGGCACTAACTTTCAGGTACTCCTCACCCCAGGGAACCACATTTCCAGGTGTTCTGCATCTAAATAAAATGAGTCACCAGTGAAAAGTGCAGGTTCCAGCTCAGGCTGTTCCTGCTGTTGGCTACTTCCATGGTATCAGAAGTTCCACCCATGCCTGGGAAATGGACTCCTCTTCCCTGTAGAAGCCTGGGGCACCTCCTGCCCTTCTGATTCAGGGTTAGCCATTCATGTCCAGCCAAACCGCCCTCGGCCAGCCACCCAGGCAGTAAAGTCCAGTGTGCCTGCCAAGCCTTTCCCGTCTGCACCACTCTGAGGGAACGTTATCTAACTGGGTGCCCACAGAGCCCAGCACCCACAATTCGGCATCTACCACAGGTTGTTGTAGTGAGGGCTTTAAGCATTGAATCAATGAACTTGAGCAAGCTAATAGGGGACAGAAGCAAAAAGTCATCAGGCCTCCTGAAGCAAGAAGCTGCATTTTATTTATATATATTATGTCTCGTTGCTGGGCAACCAGGCCTTGGCCCAAGTGGCAGGGAGGAGGGGTCTCTTGCTGCCATGAGCCAGGGTGACTCATCCCTGCTTTGTTAGTTCCTCTGGGCCTGGTGTACACATTCAAGTTAGGCTTGGAGACCAGACCCACCTGGCTGTGGAATTCCCAGATGGAACAGAGCCAGTTCCCAGCTTCTCACCTGCTTCCCTAGAGCCAAAACAAGCACGCATAGCAGGCGCCCGGCTCTGCCATTGGCTGAACCTGGGCATCTGATGTGACACCTCTAACTTCTGGAAAGGAAAGTGTGAGATGACACTGCGGTATGTCTTGCGGTATACTTTTTAAGTGTCCTGGTGGATTCACACAGCTGCCACCCTCTTCCTTGGACAATCAGGAAATTATAGTTCCAGGGAAAGTTAACTTTCTCAGCTATGCAAAATTATTCAAAGACGCAGGATTCAAAGCTCCATCTCCATGAATCTGAGCTCTGTGTGTATGTATACCTTTACCACTGCAAATATCTTGAGCTCTGCAGCTGAGGTTCTCCAGGAAAGTCTCCCAGAGGGAGAAGAGAGACCTATAGATTTCTCCCTGATCTTGGCTAGCAGGATCTCAGTGCAAGTGGGTGTAGCTGCCCTCCTACGCCAGCCTGCCCGCCCACTCTGGGCCACTGGCTAGAAATGCCAGGCCCCTGCTGGATGCCTGAGTCACCCAACAGATGCCTTCAAGAACTTCACAATGTCCAATTTGGACTACTTCTGGCTACATGAACTGTGTTGACGTCATTGGAGGCTCTGAGGCTGGCTGCCACTCTACTTCCATTCTGGAAACATTTCCCCTGGGGCCCTATTGTTCAAGGGGATGGGGCCTCTGAGCCACATGCTCATCCTATAAGCTGAATTTAAACTCTACTTGAGATAGTAGGCAGTGACTATCCCTCTTGTTCATTGTTTTTAATTCTTTTTATTTTTAACCTTTACTTTATTTGCACTGGTGTTTTGCCTGAATGTATGTCTGTACACTACATATACTCCTGGAGTCTGTGGAGGCCAAAGGAATGTACTGCATTTTCTGGGACTGGAGTTACAGACAGTTGTGAGCTGACATGTGGGCACTGGGTATTGAACCCTGGTCCCCTGGAAGAGCAATAAATGTTCTTAACCACTGAGCTATCTCTCTAACCCCACTCCTTGTCATTCTTACCAACTGGCACCTGCTTTTCAGACCCAAGTCCCTTTACTTAGTAGAGGCTGAGCTCTGAGATGGAGGCTTCCTGCATACTACAATTCAGGAAAGCAGATCTCTGTCTCTGTTTCAGGCTCAGGAAAATGTTGTTACTAAGGCCAACAATCTGTTTTGCACTACTGTAACAATACATGTGTGTGAATTTGTGTGTGTGTGTGTGTATGTGTGTGTGCATGTGTGCGTGTGCAGGTGTGTATGTGTGTATATGTGTGTGTGTATGCATGTGTGTGTGCATGTGTGTGTATGTGTGAGTGTGTGTGTATGTATGTGTGTGTGTGTACAGTCTCACATATTTTGTGTAGGTGCATGTGCAGCTCAGAGGACACTCTTGGCTATTCTTCCTCAGGTACAGTCCATTTTGAATTTTATTAGTTTGGTTTGGTTTGGTTTGAGACAGGGACTCACTCACTGTGTATTCCTGGCCAGCCTGGTACTCACTGTGTTGACCAGGCTGGCTTTAAGTTTACCTGATTCTGCCTCCCAAGTGCTGAGATTAAAGGTGTGATCCCCACACCTAATATCTTTGGGGGGGGTTGTTTTTGTTTTTTGAGACAGGGTTTCTCTGTGTAGCCTTGGCTGTCCTGAAACTCACTCTGTAGAGCAGGCTGGCCTTGAACTCACAGAGATCTGCTTGCCTCTACTTCAGAGGCTCTGTTTGTTGTATTGTGAGTTCTGAGGATCAAACTCAGGTCCTCATCCTCAGCCTCTCAGGGAAATATTATAAAAGCAGGATTATTTGGACATATGGTCCTGAGTCAAAGTCTAAGATGCCCCTGACACTGACATAGGATATTATATGGCAAGACATAAGGAGCATGTTCTGTGTGTAGCATTTTCTTATAAAGCCATCAAGATCCAATCATGAATGTTTCTCTGGATGACCCACCCCACCCTGATCACCTCTCACAAACCCGCCTCTGAACACCAGACTGCTTCCCTTCAATGTTTCACACAGAGATTAATAAAACACTGACCTATGACCTCTTGAGGGATACTCCAGTCATATCCAAGCCATCCAGCCATCTGTCAGCTTCCCTGAGACCCTTATGCACCTTCTCTAAGCTCATCCCTATCACTGGGTTTGCTGGTGCTTGATTATCACCCCCACCAGGCTGACTCTCCCTTGAAGGCATCTTTGTTTTTTCCTCTGCTATATACTGAGGGTGTTTGCTGCATAGGTGAATGAAAAAAGAGACAACAAAATAGTTCTATTTTAAAGAGGATGGGGTTTTAACATGAGAAATTTGAGGCTAATGAATAAAGAAAGGCAGAAATATTCTAGTTTAAAGTCTATTACTCTAATTTTACTCAGCTCTTAACACTTTAAAAAAAAAAATCCACCTGGAGAGGGGGTACTGGAGAGATGGCTTAATGGTTAAGAGTACTAACTGCTTTTCCAGAAGACCCAGGTTCAATTCCCAGTTCCCACATGGCATTCACAACCGTCTATAACTCCAAGATTTGACACTCTCACATAGACAGACATGCAATCAAAACATCAATATACATAAAATAAAAATAAATTATTTTTAAAAATCAACCAAAGAACTGGGATGTGACTCGGTTGGTATAGCGCTTTGCCTAGCATGGATAAACCCTGGGTTTTATACCCAGCACTACACTAACTGGGCATAGTACTACACACCTCCAATTCCATCACTGTAGAAGTGGAAACAGGAGGAGCAGAAGTTCAAGGCCATGCTCATCTTCATAACAAGTTCAAGGCCAGCCTGGGCTACAGGAGATCCTGTCTCAAAAATTAGGCAAGTAAGCAAAAACCCAAAATCAAAAATCATGAGCCATCAAGATGGTTCAACCAGTTAAGACGTTTGTCACTAAGCTGGATGACCTGAACCTACAGGCTGGAAGGAGATAACGGGCTCCTTCTGACTCATTTGCATACTACGACATTCACACACTCACACTCTTTCTCTCTTTCACACATACATACACAAGTACACAAATATAATGATAATAAATGTAATAAAACCCTACAAATAAAAACTCAGTCCAAAATGGCTGGTACAGTCCTGTAAGCATAGCATCTGGGAGACTAAGACATAGCAAGATCTACATAGCAAGACTCCGTCTCAAAACAACAGACTATGAACATAGCTCAGTGGTGGACACTTGCTTAATGCACCTGGGTTTTAGTTCCAATAACATATACACATCTACAAATAAATAACTCTAATAATTTAAGCCTAACCCACCTCAATAACACAAAAAATATAACACTATTTTCAAGGTTTTTAGAAATGTATCTTGAAACCTTGGGTACACTGGGTACTCACTCCCCTTGCTGGCACTTCAATTTTCCACTTAGACAATATGAGCTCACCCGAGCTTTTCAAGCTGAAGATACTGATTCTTTCACTGTAGGTTGTGAAATGGAACTATCAGGAAACAAGCTGTGTGGGACTGAAACTTGAATGCCAAGCTTGAAACCAAGACTGAACAATGTGTTGTGAAATCTCATTATAGTTGAATATGTTTCTGTGGTATGACTTGGACCAGCAAAGCCAATCTTCCATCCTGAAGGAGAGGACCAGGCATGAGAAAATTAAAAAATGATATGAAAGCTGGGACGAGGAGGTGTTGCACATGCTGATGGTTTTTGCTGAGTAAGTTTATTAAGATGTACTTTGTCATATACACAGATTACAGGGTGGAAATGGGAGAGTCATCATGAACTACTATAAAATGGGATGGAGTAGGCAGGTAGCTCAGAGTCAAGTAATGTTGCATAAAAGGAGGAACAGAGGCTATCTCAAGGGTGCCACAGACCAAGCACACAGAGGCCTTGGGACTGATAACTGCAGTCTCTTCAAAGAGGATTGTCAGGTTAGTCCTGGCTGTCCTAGAGATCACTATGTAGATGAGGCTGGCCTCAAACTCACAGAGATCCTCCTGCCTCTGCCTCCCAACTGCTGGGATTAAAGACATGAGCCACCACACTTGGCTTTGCAAATTATTTTTAATTTTATCTCATTTTTATTTAGATTCATTATAGCTTAATGGAGTAACACAAACATACATAAAGTCAGCATGACGCTTTAAAGAAATGAATGTTGTATAGTTTGTACTGCATCTCTTAAATATAGCACCACAGTTCCTAAGTATTTAACTTGGAGACTTTTTGTGTTGCCAATGAAGTGATTAATAAATGCAGTGACATATTGTCTATTTAATAAAGATAGTCTGAAATATCAGAGACAGGGAACAAACCACAGCTAATTCTCACCCAGTCAGCTCCTCAGGCCAAATGGAGTAGGTCTATCCCTGCTGCAAATCCTCAGACTGCCTTTTCTTGCCTTATCTTTCTTTCTCCACGCAGCTATTTCAATTCCTGAATTCACATTCCTAGTGCTAGGATTAAAGGTAAGAACCACTAATGACTGGCCCTGATTGGCCTTGAACTCACAAAGATCTAGAGGATCTCTGCCTCCCAAGTGCTAGGATTAGAGGCGTGGGTCACCACTCCCTGATCTTCATGGCTTGGCTCTATGGGTGGCTCTGTCCTCTGATATTCCAGACTATTTTTATTAAATATATAATATATCACCACAAGCAAAATGGGCAGTCTGCACTTGTTAGATAAAGGCTACTGGGGAAGTATGAGAGCTAATGATGTGTTTTAAATTTAAATTACTGTCCTTAAGAGATCTATAAAACAAAACCAAACAAAACCTCTGACCTGTAAGCCACACTTGCCCAAGGACAGATAACTTTCTGGAATGCTGTAGGCTGTCCTTCATATAAGGACAGATAACTTTCTGGAATGCGGTAGGCTGTCCTTTATTTAAGATAAGAAGTGTTTCTGTAAACAAGCTAGGTTGCCCCAACTGCACAGGAAGTGCTTGGTCACATCTAGGCTGGAGGTATGTAGAAAGTATGTCAGGATGTATGCTTGCCCCTGATTGGCTGAAGGCAGAAAATACATAGCCTTGTGGGTTTTGCTTTTATAAATCTCTAGCTAACATAATTTAAAGCAATATTTTGGGAATGGACCTGGCCAGTGTCCAACATCCTGATCAGTATTTAACAAAGCTTGCTTCAAATTTGGCTCAAAAATTGTGGTAGTGGTCTTGTTCTCTCCCCGTAGGATTTGCAGAAGCAGCCATCTCAGTGACTATTGCAAAAATGCCGGTTAAAATCTGACCTAAAAATGCCTGCTTTCTGCTAAAAGCCTGACGCAGTTCCAGAAGAACCTGTAGTCTGCAATGGCCGTATCATATATCATAAAGGTGCACAGCAGCCATCACAAAGGAAGTCTGCCAAGGCAAGAGAAGCTCACCGAAGCAGGGAAGAGCTTATACAATTAGAGGGAACACAATGGGGATGAGTAATTTAAAGTGTCCCTATTCTCTTGCATTGAGGGAATCTCATTCAGTAGCATAGATGAGGGTTAACGCAAGTCAGGAGTCCAAACATAGAAGGATGCCATCGTTGTTCAGTTTCTCCAAAAGTCCCGTAGACAATTTCATTGTCCAGCACTGTGGCTAACAGCCAAAGGTATGGTTGGACCTTTCCTTCAGAAGATAATGTAACGGGGCTGGAGAGATGGCTCAGCGGTTAAGAGCACCTTCTGCTCTTCCAGAGGACCTGGGTTCGATTCCCAGCACCCACGTGGCAGCTAACAACTGTCTGTAGTTCCAGTTCCAGGCAAACACCAAGGCAAATAAATAAATAAAGTTTAAAAGAAGAAGAAGAAGAAGAAGAAGAAGATAATAATGTAACAGGGCAATGAAGGATCCTAGGAAGTTAACTTCGCCTAGACCAGGTGGGTGACTCCAAAACAGGTCAACCAGCACCTCAGGTTGTCAGAGGTACAAGATTTTTAGAACTAGGGAGCATGGTTCAAAGGGAAAGTCAATTCTGAAACCAGGGGGAGGCCATTAGCTGTGGGTGAGTAGAGACCGGAAAACTCAAGTGGTGAATTGATGGGTAATGTTGTGGGGTGTATTGTTTCTGGCTTCTCTTTGTGCGTTTGAAATGCTTTTTAACCCACATGCTTGGGCAATGAATGTGTAGCTAATATTCAAGCAGCAGCAAAGTGTGTAAGAAACCAAGTCACTCTTCAAGCTCCACTCACCAGGATTTCCTATGCATTAAAGCAACACAAACAAATACTTAGTGCTTCTGCAGGTCCGGGGTCCAACTCAGGGTCAAAGAAATCAGAACAAATCCTGTGAGGTCTTTCCCACAGCCGCACATAAGGGCAGGGCTGGAGATGGAGCTGAATTAATAAAATGCATGAAGGCCCAGGTTTTACCCCTGCATGGCATAAAGCCAGGCGTGAATGCCTGCAGTGCCAAGACTTAGAAGGTGGGGCCGGGAGGCACTGAAGTTCAAGGTCAAGTCTTGATAGTCATGGAGGTTAGGCCAGCTTGGGCTGAGAGCAGCAGGAGGAAACAGGGAGTGTGTAGGTATCTGTGCAGCTCAGATAGAAAGAAATCCCGGCAGTCGGGAGCCCAGGCATACTGAGCAGCAGTTCAAATAGAAAAGTATTCAGGCAGTTGGGAGCCAATAAACACTGAGTTACAGCTCGATGGGAAGGTATTCAAGAGCCAATCAACACCACAGGCCACAGTAAGCATAAGGCTTCTCCAATGTTAACAGCTCTGCTCCTGCTGGGGAGGGCCTCCCGAGAGAAGTTGTTACAATCCTGTTCCAATCCTGTTCCAGTTTCCCAGAGTGTAACAACTGTGCTTGGCTAGGGGAAAGTTTCCTCAGCCACGGTGTTACAGGTTCGCTTCCCCTCCGATGCTCTGTTCAGGGAGTGTAGCAATTTTGCTCCACTAGGTAAGGTCCCCTGGGCAGAGAGTGTTACAGTTGTTCTCAGTCCAGTCTAGACTCTGTGGCTGCTTAGGTGAAAAAAGATCACCCAGACCTCATGCTAGAGATTTATTGGGAGGGAAAATGTCCAGGAGAGTGTCTGCCTTAGCCTGGGGTGGGAGAAGGCACCAGGAGCAGGGTTTATATAGAGCTTCTTGGGGGCGAAGCTTTCTAGGGAGAAGGTTTCCAGAGTGGAGATTGGTCAGATTTTCAATCCCTGATTTAGTTCTGGTTCCAGAGTCAAATTTTTCCCACCACTGGCTCTTTTGGGATTTGGGGCTCTAATTTGAGGGCCAGGACATATTTCTTTCACTGGCTCTGATTCTAGGGCCAAAGTATGTTTCTTTGGTTCTGGGTTCAGAGATAAAGTATTTCTTTCACTGGCTCAGGTCTTAGATCCAGGGTGGATTTCTTTTACCAGGGTGGAGTTTACTAGGATTTCAGGGTTAGGGTGGGTTTCTTTTGCTGACCCCTTTTTCCCTACAGAACGGCCTTGTAAACCCAATTCTACTTACAACCTATTAATAGGTCATCAAGTCATAATTTAAGAGTTTGTGATGGTTAAAAATAAAAACTAGAACTAAGGAAGTTTTGTGAAATTTTGTTGCACTATACACGTATTTCTTACTCCCCACTGAGAATTAAAAGGAAAGCTTGAAAGTCACTGTGGACTCTAAACACAGCCAGGACCTGGGTCACCAAGGCTATCT
This sequence comes from Sigmodon hispidus, assembly GCA_004025045.1. Taxonomy (NCBI): domain Eukaryota; kingdom Metazoa; phylum Chordata; class Mammalia; order Rodentia; family Cricetidae; genus Sigmodon; species Sigmodon hispidus. Next base: position 28,439 of record PVIH01001961.1, on the reverse strand, counting down.
GCCCCGCTCTGCTGATGATGGCTCACAGCTCATTCCTGCAATAAATGTTCAGGCCTGACTTCCGAGAAAGTTGCTGGGGCGACAAACTGGTTAATGGGTAACTCCTTTCCAGCCCTCTATGTCCCTCTGGAGCAGGATTGGCGCGGTCAGGGGACACTGACTCACAGCTGACTCAGCGCACGGCGAGCAGCCAGGGGGCGCCTGGCGGAGCTGGCTTTGCCGGCTTCTGCTCTAGGTTAGGCGCCCAGGGTTGTAAAGGCCTTCCAAGGGGAGCCCAGATCTCACCTGGGACCAAAGCATGGTCTGAGAACACGGGGTGGGACCTTCACCAGCCAGTCCAGGCTGCAGCGCTGGTCCCACCCTCTTCCTGAAGACTGATCGCTGTGCAGCCATCTCACTGTGCAGTCTGGGCTGCTCTTCCAAGACCCCCTGGAGAACTACAGGGCACCTTCAACCTGGTCTGATTTATCTCTGACCTCTTCACTTGCCAAAGCCCAGTGAGGGAAACAACAGCGTCTTCGCTTGCTCTGTAACTTCCCCAATTGGCCAGAGCTGTGACAGAGGCCGTGGGATATGAGTTTGAGTGGCCAGCGTTAAAGATTCAACCCCAGGGCACACAGCCAGCTACAAAGACCAACCCCCTATATGATACATATTATTATATGACATATAATATATTACATACATTATACATAATATATAATGTAATAACATATAGTATTATATAATGTATTTACAGTATATAATGTATGTATAGTATGTGTACTATATAATTAATATATATTTAAATTTTTATATATGAGCAGAATATAGTAGCCCATACCTGTAATTCCAGCCCTGGCAGGCTGAGGCAGGAGGATGTGAGTTTGAGGATGTTGTGGACTACATACTGAGGCCCTAGTTTTGTGTTTCCTGTCCTCTCATATAGCAGTTTATTTAACTCATGATTAGCTACCTAAGCTTTACATTAAAGTGTACATAGACAGATGTGGTGATGCATGCCTTTAAACCCAGCACTCAGCAGGCAGAAGCAAGAGGATTTCTGTAAGTTTCGAAGCCAGCCTGGTCTATATAGTGAGGTCCAGGACAACCAGAACATAAATGAGACCTTGTCTAAAAAATTATATATTATATATGTGAATATACATAAACACACACAAGATGGGAGAGGAGAAAGGAAAGGATCTTGGAAGGGAGAAAGGAAGGAGAGAAAGACTACTTTCAAGAATAAGGGAAAATACAGAAAGACTTAGCTGACACTGTCATGGTAAGCACTGCCTGTCACCAGGATCCAGAATCAGCTACAGGACAAGCTTCAAGCCTCAAGTGAGAGAGATGGCCCACCTCAAATGTGGGGGCGCTATTCCCTGCATTGGGGTCCTAGACTGAACAAAAATGAAAAATCAGCTAAAACCCAGCCTTCCTCTCTCTGCTTCCTGACTGTGGACATAATGTGACCAGCCGCCTCAAGCCCCCGCCTTCATGCCTTCCCGCCATAATGACATGTACACTGGTGGCGTGGGCCAAAATCAATCCTTCTATGAGCTGCTTTTGTGGGGTGCTCAGTCACAGGAACGAGAAGTGATTGATGCACTGGTACCACCACACTCACAGTGTCATTCTGTCCCACAACACAGAGGACATTTTCGTTCTTCAGAATAGCCGGGACAGCCAGTTTTAACAACATGCCATAATCTGGAGACATTTGGGAAGGGAGTCTCAGCGAGGAATTTTTCAGGTTGGCCTCTAGCCTTGTCTGTAGAGAATTATCTTGATTTATGTGGGAAGACACAGTCTGTAAGTGGACAGCATCGTTCTCTGGGTTTGGGTCCTGGACTGTATAGCAGAGGAGAAAATCAGCAGAGTGCAGGCCTGCTTTTGTCTGTTCATTTCTCAGTGCTCTTAACTGTGGGAGTGACAAGCGAGCAGCCTCAAGTGACTTGACTTCCTCACAGCAGTGGGCTCTAGTCTAGAACTGTGAGCCACATAAATCCCTTTCTTCTTCAAGTTGCAAAACAAATGCAGAAGCCATCAACAGAGGGCAGTGAATGCAAATGTTCTCTAGCCTACATGGTGATGATCCCTGATACCAGCCCAGTGTGTGGGCCTCTCCCCTCAGAAGAATGTTCTGGAGAAGAGAGTATAAGCATGGCCACACCTGGAATGCTACTTCGTAGTCACGGTGGATGATGCCTGCCGTGCCAGTCCCCAGGCCATTTAGATCATGTTTTGATCCTAGCCATGTAAATAGCTGTGACCGTCCTTCAGAGTGTCATTCTGTCCTTTAGGGCTCTTTCAAGATCCTCTGGTGGGTTTGGAGGAACAACTTAACATATTTGAACTTGATGGCACCTGATTTCACTTCCTGTTGCTATAAAAAAATATTTGAAATTGGATAATTTGCAAACAGTCGCGGCCAACCTATGTATTAGACATTTGTTTTATTGCTGTTACAAAAATATCTGACAAAGGCAACTTAAAGAAAAGGCTCATTTTGGCTTAGTTTTTCCCAAAGTTTTACTTTATTAATTTATGTGGATGGGTGTTTCGCTTGCATGAATGTCTGTGAGTCACTTGAGTCCCTGGTACCTGAAGACATCATCAAATTCCTTGACACTTGAGTTACAGATGGCTATGAGCTACCATGTGGGTGCTGGGAATCAAATCTAGGTCCTCTGGAGGAGCAGCCAGTTCCCCTAACCACTGAGATACTCTTCAACTCCTCTGGCTCAGTTCTGAGGGGGGCAGTTTATCATGGAAGGGAAGGCATTGTGCCAAGAGGCAGTGGTCATATTACATCCAGTTAGGAAGCAAAGAAAGATGCTCAACTTACTTTTTCCTTCCTGTTCAGTCCAGAACCCAGGCCATGGAATGATGGTGCACACACTTAAGATAGACCTTCCCACCTCAATGAACCTATCTAGAAACTTCTTCATAGACATTCTCAGTGGTTTTCTAGATCCTGTTGAGAACCAGTATTAACCATCACAATGTGGTTTATGGGTCTGGCAGGTGACAGAGCACAGTGTTAACGTTTGGTGAGAGACTCATGCTCACTGTTACATGGCCAGACAGAGCAAGTATACTGGAAAAGGCTCACTTTTAAGACTCTCTCAGCAATCTATTTATCTATTAGTCCTTGGCGCCTCATGGTGCAGTTCCTCCTTAGAGACCCCACTTCTAATAGCTTTTACAAAAAGGAAAAGGAGATTATGAGAGAGGCAGAGAGAGATAGAAAGAAAAGGAAAGAAGAAGGGAGGGAGAGATGGAAAGGTTTTTTGGTCTGGCAAAAATGACAGCCACTGCTGTGGGACCCTATGTTTTTACACTGTAAATATTTGTCACTGTAAATATTGGTTTAATAAAATACTGATTGACCAGAAACTAGACAGAAAGTAGAGGCTTGGTGACCAGACTAGGAAATTCTGGGAATCGGAAGAGCAGAGAGCAGCAGGCACCAGCCTTACACAGAGGAAGCAAGGCGAGAATGCTGCAATGAGAAAAGGTACCACGTGGCTAAGAATAGACAGAAATAAGGGGCTAACTTAAAGTGTAATAGTTAACAAGTAATAAGGCTGAGCCATAGGCCAGACATCTTGTAATTAATATGAGCCTTTGTGTGATTATTCGGAACTAAATGGCTGCAGCACTAGCCGGGCAGGACAGAGAAACCTGCTGACTACAAGCCATCTTAAAAGATATGTTTAAAGAAGACTATTTCTTTCTCTTTCTGAAACTTGAAACCCCCATTAAATATTTCTTCATATTCTACAGCAACTGGGGAAATAAGTCAAACTTTCCATTTCTGAAAATTTCAATGTCAGCAGGAGTTAAAACCCGGCCCTGTCCCTGACCCCTGTCCGCAAAGCTGTGTCTAAGGTGGGCCAGATACACACTGACTCACGTCTTTCTGCTTTTCTTACTACGAAGGCCACAGGCAGGATGGAATTTGCCAATTTTATATCAGCACTATTTGCCATATATGCACACAGATGGGCTGGCTGTCTTTCAGTATCTGGATAAGTTATCTGTATTACTTCATCCTACAGTTTCACTAAAGCCTTGATAGAAATGTGATGTAGTCAATCAAAAATCTTATGAGATAAGAAATTCTCTTGGTCAGGGTTTCTGTTGCTGTGACCACAACAATTAATATAAAGGAAGAACATTTAGCTGGGATGGCACTTTTCCAGTTCAGAGGTTCCGTCCATCATCATGGTGGATCATGGGGTGTGAAGGCAGAGGTGGTGCTGGAGCAGTGACTGAGAGTGAACAGGGAGTGGTCTAGCTCACTGCTATGGCTTGAGCATATATGGGACCTCAAAGCCCATCTCCACAGTGACACACGTCTTACAACAAAGCCACCCCCACTCCAATGAAGCCACATCTCCTAATAGTGCCACTTTCTTTGGGGGGCATTTGTCTAAACAACCACAGAGATATTTTCATATTAAAATAACTTTTGGGAGGACCTGACAGAATCAGTTCTGTGGTATAAAGGGCTAGACCAGCTACCATGTGCCTCCCTTCATTTATTCAGGTGATTTCAATTATAGCTTTTGATTATCATTGCTTGTTTGATAGAGGGGTTAAATTAATCTTTATTGTAATATTAAGTGTATAGATGTTTAGCTTGCATGCACATATATGCATCACATGAGTACAGTATCCACATGGATCAGAAGAGGGCCTTGCATCCCATATGACTGGAGTTTCGGATGGCTGTGAGCCACCATGTGGGTTCTAGGAATTAAACTGCTGAGCCATCTCTCCAACCTTGTTTAGGAGGATTTTTGAGATAAGATCTTATTGTATATTGGGGTTGGGGAGATGGCTCAGTCAGTAGAGGTCATGGTTTGCAAGCATAACAACCTGAGTTCAACTCCCAGAACCCATGTTATAAAACTATTTGGGTAGGGGTGGCATGCACATGTTATCTCAGAGCTGGTGACGTGGAGACAAGCAGAGTCACAGGGTTCACTAGCCAGTCAGCCTAGCCTAAGTGGTTCCAAACCAACAAGAGAAGGGTCTCTCAAATATTTAAAAATAAATAAACAAAAAGAGATGAACAGTGCCCATTGTTCTCTGTTGACCAAGAGTGTCCTTTGGCCTCTACATACATGTACTTGTGCACACATGCACACGCACTCAATAACAATAATAAAAATGAATGACAACGTTTGATGCTCATGAAAATAGTTTGATGCTCATGAAAATAAAAGATAAGTAGAACAGCTGTGTATCACTGTAGGCATGCATATCTTACGTAGACATTTGGCAAACAATTTGACCTTTAAATAATGACATGAATGTAAATATGAAATCACTGCATGATTCATCAAACCCATTCCTAAATATTTACCTAAGAGAAATGAAAATGTATGCCTACACAATGACCCACACAAACATTCTAGAATCTGGATTTAAGAGGAGCCAAGAACATGTGAATGGATGATAGACTGTGCTACATCCATACAATGGAACAACATAGCAATAAAAAGAGAGGGAGCCAGCACGAGTGAAGGACGCTAGAGACAATGGTGTCTCCTGAGAAGTTCACTTAGGCCCTAAACCACAGGGGCAGAAATTAGATCAGTGGGGGCCTGGGCAAGACATGGCCCAAAGAACTGAAAATGACAGAAACATGTAATGTCTTGATTGTAGACTTTGTTTAATTATGCCCTTTGTCAAAACAGATTGAATGTTACATTCAAAAGGCTGACGTCGGGGCTGGAGAAAGGGTCACCAGTTAGGAGTGCTCTTGCAGAGGACCTGAGTTCAGTTCCCACCACTCAAGCGCAGCAGCTTAAGCCTGTCTCTAACTCTGGCTGGAAGGAATCTGACATCCTCTTCCAGAATCCTTGGGCACCTATATTTACTGGCATGTTAACTCACACATCCATACATAGAGATAATTCAAAAATACATATAAAACAAAAGAAAATGAATAAAAATAAATGTTTAAAGGGAGTGGTTTTGCTGCATATAAGCTATGCCTCAATGAATCTGACTTTTAAAAAAGTTTCTATGCCACTGGAATTGGCTCTATTCATCATCACTTCTTTTATGCTTTTTGACGGTGTCCCAGGGTCTCATATAGCCCAAACTTACCAGTAGCCAAGGGCAAACTTTAATCTCTGATCTTCCCTCTACAGTCTGAGTGCTGGGATTACAGGTGTGCATGCACCATCATTCCTGATTAATGCGGTTTGGGGATAGATCCCATAGAGGGCTCTTTGCTAGGACAGACACTCTATCACCTGAACCACATCTCCAGCCACCACTGCCAGTTATTAACTGGACCCTGCTTAGTTACCTGCCTTCTTCACAGCAGAGCCAGGGATAATGCATTCAGGGAGCAGACACTGGCTGATCAAAAACTTGGGGTAAGAAAGACTTAGTGAGCCAGCTGACCCTTCTCAGACGGCACACTCTGCCCACCCTGCAAAGGGAAAACTCTAGCGTCTACCTGCAGAGTTGGGAGAGGTCTGAGGTATGTAGAACTTCCTAAACTATGCCGTGATGGTGCATGCCTGTCACCCAGCACTTAGCAAGATGTGGTGTGAGAACTGTCAAGTGTTGAGACCAGCCTAGGATACACAATGAAACCCTGCTTCAGAATATAAAACCAGACTACAAACCCCGCAGAGGCCTGAGGCATGGGTGAACTGGCTACTTAAAGATGGAAGCTGCTAAGGTGAAACACAAGACGTCTGTTCTTTACCCTGTCCCTGACCTTGAGGGGCACCCGAGACAGTTGACAGTGGTCTTTTATAAAAGCTGATTTCTCAGTGTTAACATGCAACATTGTATTTTCATACATGTTTGTCATTGTTTGATCATATCTGCTCTGCTACCCTTCCTTACCCCTCCTGCCTCACCCTACCCTTTCTTCCTCACCCATAGTCCCCATTCCATGTTCATATTATCTACCAACATACCATAACATATACTGAATATGAGAGGGAACAGGCAGTATTTTTCTCCTCTCTTCATTATTGTCTCTTGCTCCTTCCTCCCTCTCTCTCTCTTTCCTTTAGACCCTTTCTTCCTCCCGTAGAGTCTCCTTTCTTGTTTCATGTCATATACGTGTATATTTATATATGTGACTTTCATGTCACACACACATATATGTAGAGATGTGCTTCTCCATATAAGAGACAGTAAGTGACCTTTTGTGGTGAGATTTTGCATATGCTCTAACAAATAAAGCTTGCCTGAAGATAAGAAGGTGGGCCAGCCACTAGTTAGCCATAGAGGCCAGGCAATGCTGACATACACCTTTAATTTCAACACTTGGGATCCCACGCCTTTGCTCACAGTGCTTGAGAAGCACACACGCCTTTAATCCCAGCACTAGGGATGTTGAGAGAGGAGGTGATAGGGCTGGGTGGAGAGAGGCAGGAGACAGGAACTCAGTCCTTTCGGCCTGAAGATTCTGTAGAGGTAGGAAGTCTCTCTGGTGGCTGGTTCCCCTTTATCTCTCTGATCTTTCAGCATTTACACTCCTATCTGACTCTGAGTTTTTATTAAGATTATTAAGGATTTGTCTTCCAAGTTGGCTTATTTCACTTAATATGAAGCTCTCTGATTGTATTCATGTGTATAAAAGTGACATTATTTCATTCCTCTTATAGCTAAATAAAACTCCACAGTGTGTAATATGTCACATTTTTATGCATATCTCTGTTGATAGACATATGGGTGGTTTCACATCTGGACTGCTGTGAGCCAGGCTCAAGAGACCCAGATGTGCAGATGTCCATGCTAACTCAGCTTCCTCTCTGCCTACGCCCAGAAGAGTCACTTGACGTTTACATCCACAGATTTCCTTGAGATGAGAATTGTCCATTTATCATTTCAGTCAAAGGACCCATTTACTTTGTATAAAACATTTAGTTAAAACTTTTAGGTGTTGATGAGATGACCCAGTGAGTCTGTATTCACAGGCACCTGCTGGCACACCCAGATCTGAGCTCAGTCTTTGGTACCTATGTGATAGAATGAGAAAATTAACACACACACACACACACACATACACACATGTATGCACATGTGCATGTACACACAGAATCACACACACAAATGCACACATGTATGCACATGTGCTTGCACACACAGAATCACACACACAAATGCACACATGTATGCACATGTGCATGCACACACAGAAACACACACACCATTCAAATATTTAGAGAAAATATAAATATCCTCCCTGAGGAAGGTGAATACTCTTATTGGCCAGGTGTTAGAGATGCACAGCTGTGAGAAGTAAGCCATCCCATCAGTAAGTAGTCATACTGAGCTTTGACACTATGGGATTCTGATCCCAAGCTGAAAGGTTTCAAACTATCTCATGCTCACTGCCTTTCAAACTTTTCCTTTTGCCTAATTTAATAAGCCTTTCTGTAAGGTGAGTTCTAGGCGATGCTCTGGAAATTACACATGCCTTGTCCCTGCAAAGTCCTGCCTCAATATTTGCAGTAGACCTGACAGATTGGGGTGCCCTTGAGAGAGACACACCCATCAAGGTGGAGCAGAGGCTGACTCCACCCAGGACTTCAACCTGTTGCAGTGTAGTGGTAGCTAGGGGTGGCACAGTGTCCCCTGCAGAAATCTGCAAAAGGGCTCAAAGCTCTTGAATGACTGGTGGCTGATAACACCATGCAGAGTTCCCAGGAAGTCTGAAGTCATGAAGAGCTCTGCTAAGGAAGTACAAGGAACCCTGCAGGTCGTCTGCCTGGCTTACTATGACTCCAGGTAATGAACTCACCAGTATTGCAACTGCCAAAGTCTCTGAGTTTGGACTTTGCCACCCTGCGTAGAGTCCATCATGCAGGTCGAGGTCAGTGTGCTCACCCTGCCAGTGGTGCAATAGAATTGACCTGTTGAGTGAAGCCGGAAGTGGTGTAAGCTGCAGAGGGAAGCTGCGGACACCAGACATCTGCAACACTTGTGCTTGGTAGGCTAGGAGAAAGGCAGCCGACTTGCGGGGTGGCTGGCCACACCTGCAGCAAGAGCACCCACAGCAGCAAGTGTTTATTTCACAAGTTCCTGGAAAGTTGAGAAGAACTTTTACATAGAAACAAAATGAAAGGTTCTCCAGGGTGCACAAGCAGAACCCTGTGTGATGTTGCATTTGGCTTTCAATGCTGGAGTGGCCAGGAACTCAGTTCTTCTCCCGGAAGCCACCGCAGCCTGCTCACAATTGGCTCTTTACCTCCCATAAATGTATTTCTAAGTACCGCACAGTACACTCCCCCTGTACCCCTGCTTCACCCAGCTCGGTACCTGCCTCCTGCCTGTCCTAGGAGCCCTCCCACCTCACCTCCAGCGGGGGTGGGGTGGGGGGGGAAGCACTCTCTTGCCTGCCCTTTCCCTTCTGCAAATTTCTAAATGCAGCCCCACACATCTTATTCCTTGGAACTGAGACGGGAAATCTGATTGGCTCCCTGGGCTAAACAACTTCCCCATGTGCCCAAGACAGATCAACCACTTGGAGCCACACTCCCAATGTAGAGCAAAAACTGTGGAGGAGCAGAGAAAAGTCATCAAGAGTTTTAGGACAGGGAGAAGGTGGTAGGTTGCCTCGCACAGCCAGTCTCAAGGAAGGAAGAAGGTGCTTAGAAAATGCTGGGCTTGCAGAATGCAGCAAGGGCTATGGCTGCCTCTCGCTTTCCCGGGCATCTTATCCAGGAGCTCCCTTAGCTTTCCTGCCGCGCCTTCTTTCTCACTAACTTGCAAAGTGGTCAGGTGAACCAGAAGCCCTGTTCTAATGCAGGCCTGCTTCCTACCAACTCTGTGTAGACAACTAACGAAGACGTCTGAGGATCCCCTCCTGTAAAATAGGGGAGATAGGAAGAGCATCTTATGGCATCCTAGATAAATACAATATGGAATTACTTTGGAGTGTGCTGCCCATAAACAAGCTATAATAGGTTTTTGTTTGTAAAGGTTCCCATCCCTGTCTCAGCCATTCACTACCAGGCTAAAATAAGACCACATTTGCCAGTCTGTTCAAACCCGCTCAACCCTCCCTTCCCCTCATCCCTTGCTTCTAGACAACTTTTTTGGTAGGCAGAATTGAGCATTGAACACATGGAGCCTTGCAGAGCCAGGATCAGAAAACCTCTTGTTTGTTTGTCTGGGGAGAGGGAGGTTCAACCCCAAGAGCTAAAGCAAATATTTGTGGTTATGGATTAACCTGACTCCCAGACTGACATGGCGCTACCAAGACGAAATTGCAGTTTCTCCTTGGCCCACCCCTGTAAGTCCCCCTCAAGGCAAGACTATGAAGGGCTGTGGAGGAAGGGCTGGGGAGGAGAGACAGGCCTGGGGAAGGTAAAAACCTTGAGCAAATGGTCTCAAGGCTCACAGAGCATGGGGTCAAGGGAATTGGCCCAGACTCTGTCTAGACCAATGGGTTGGCATTCCCTACAACCCGAGTGGCCCTCTCCACACATCGGATTATATGGACCAAAGCGAACTCAGCTAAGTGGTTCTTCATGGTCCGGAGTCATCCGCGATCCAGGGTCGTCTGCAGAGGGATCTCAATGCCCGGATCCTCTACTCCACTCCTTCCTGTCCTCTAAGATAAACCTGTAAACCTGAAAGTCAGCAAAGGAGGAATGTAAGACAGGCCAGGAGAGGCTGTTCAGCTGGGGCAGGCAGGCCTGCCCACCAGGACTTGGGGACACTAGAGGTCTTGCAGATTGACCATTGATTGGGGGCAGGGGTTAAGGTTCCAGAGCTAGGGACACACAGGCTTGGCCTTGAAGCCAAGCTCTGCCCTCCTAGGCGTAGGTGTATTAAAACCTACTCATCTCCTCTGTGCTTCTGGGTTCTTTCTCACGAAATGGTTAAAACATTAATATCTACTTCTTGGGTGGTTGTAAACCTAGACTAAGCCAGTAACAGTGAAGGGTGTGACAGATGGTGTGTGTGTGTGTGTGTTCTGGTGCTGGGGATTGAACCCAGAGCCTTAGCCTTAGACACGCTGAGTGTGTTCTCTCTTACTGAACTTCAATCCCCTCCTCACCAGCATCCAACCTTGTGGCCTGGGGTGGGGGAGGCTGGGAAGAGGGCTCAGTTGGAAAAATGCTTGTCTTGAAAGTGTGAGGACCTGAGTTTGATTCCTAGAGCACATGCCAAAAAAAAAGTTCCATGCAGTGGCACTCACTTACGACCCCAGTGCTAGAGACCAGAAACACATAGAGCCCTTGGGCTTGCTGGCTGGCCAGCTTACTTGATGAATTCCAGGCTGTGAAAGACCGTGTCTCAATAAATAAATAAATAAAAAGCTAGGCATGATGGCTGGCCCCTCTAGTCCCAGCACTCAAGAGACAGAGGCGTGCAGATCTCTATGAGTTCAAGGCCAGCCTGGTTTACATAGCAAGTTCCAGAACAGCACATGCACACATACACATGCCTGTGCACATATATGAGTTACAATTTTTTTCCAGAAACTCTTTGTGGAAGATATTTTATTAGTTTTACAAATGAGGAAAACAGAGGCACAGAGGAGGTAAATATCTTGTCAAATCTCTCTCTCTCTTTCTCTCCCCCCCCCCCACAGAAGGAATTGGAATTTGCCCCCAGACAGTGACTTTTTCACTTTCAACTGGCTGGAGTGTGCCTAGCTCCAAAGGCCAAATGACTTTCTGTCTGTGAACAGTGTAGCTCACCCCCAGCCCCAGCTTCCACACAGACAGCAAGCACAGAGAGACGTTCTTCCCTCTCACGTCTTCTTTCCTTCTATTTAATTCCTGTGCGTGTGTGTGTGTGTGTGTGTGTGTGTGTGTGTGTGTGTGTGTGTGTGTGTGTGCGTGCGCACGCATACACTCGCATCTCCTCCAGAAAGCTGGTCAGCTGCAGCTGCTCAAGAAGGCTAGCAATCCTGGATGGCTGGCCAGCAATCCGCAGGAATCTGCTTGTCTCTGCCTCCCCTGAACTGGGATTGCAAGAACATGCCATGACACCTAAATTTTAATTTTATGTGTCTTTTGGTGCTTAGACTTCAATCTTCATATTTACTCAGCAAGTGTTTATTGCCTATGATATCTCTCCTGCTCAGGGATGAATGACGCTTTTATTCCATTTTGGGGGGCTGGGGGCAGAGCAGCTGTGAGTATCCTTGGAGCTTAGAGGGTCTCCTCAGACAGGTGTCACCAGCTCCAGGATGTGGCAGCTCAGAATCTTCCTGCTCTTCCTGTCCACCTGCGGAATTTCCAGCACACCGGCTCCTCTTGGTAAGACTGTCTCTGCGCCCATGCACAACCCTCAGAACCCCCACTGGCTTCCAGTGGCATAGATGGATCTCTCCAGAGTCGCCTCAGCTCCCTCCTAAACTTATGTTCTTTTCTGAGTGCCTTATCTACTTCCCAAGCCCCTCTCTAGCCTGCCCTGTCTGTGGCAGCCTGCTGCCTCAGCTCAGGTGGGCACATCTTTTTCTGCACTCACTGCATGCTTCTGATTCAGTCTCTCTTAGCTTTTCTCCTGCTCTAGACAGGTATCTCTCTGAGCTGACAGGGTCTCAGTTTTCCAGGTGTCCCTGCTCAAGGGGAGGAGATGGGGATGATATGATAGAGGGTGTCCCAGATCAAGAGCTGAGACAAGGCCTCACTCAGTTATGCTGGGAGAAGTGTGAGACGGATTTCACTTTGCAGTCTTATTCTTTTATTACTAGTTAGTTATTATTAGGCAACAGTATATAAGGCTATTTTTTTTTATGTATGCACAACTGCAATTTTAACAGCAGCAGGATCTGGCATTGCCCCTAAACACTTCTTTGTGCACAAGACAACTTGTTGAGTGTTTGGGGGGAGGGGAGCTCTCAAAAGAAGATCCATCTGTTTGTTTCAGAGCATGTGCTCTGCCAGATCCATACTGCTGTTCTCCAAGGGGAACCTAGGAACAGAGCAGAAAAGCAAGGCATCACATCCTTGCCAAGATGCTGTAAATGTTAAGACCAGAGGAACCAGGGGAGGTTTTCCTAGGCTTTCTCTAGCTGGGGTTCTTCAGATCCCTGTTGGCCCTTCTTGGGTTCCTCCATGACATTGACTCCCATCCCAAAGCAGACCCAGTGTTCTTCAGCAGTGAGCGCGCCCACCAGATGCTACGGGTCAAACGTGCCAACAGCTTCCTGGAGGAGATGCGAACTGGCAACCTGGAACGGGAGTGTATAGAGGAAACCTGTGACTTTGAGGAGGTCAAGGAGATTTTCCAAAATGTGGATAAAGCAGTAAGGCTACAAGGCTAGATCCAGAGGGTAAAGCTCTGGGGTGGGCTGGTGGCTGGATGGGACATAGAGGCACAGTGGGCATGATAGATACCATTAGGACCCTTTTTGGAGTCATAAGAATTGGTTGGTCATGTGGTGCTAACCTTATTTAAAGGCTTGGCCAAGGCACAGGGGACTATAAGAACCAGGACCCTGAAATTAAGCTCAGGGAAAAGACAATCATGGCAGTGGCCACTGCCTATCTTCCCTGTCTCAAGTTGCTGTCCTGCCAGTAACTTCCAAATACTCAGCAGCCGTTTCCCAAATTACCACACAGAGGTTTATATTAATTATAAATGCTCAGTCGATCGGTAGCTCAAGCTTATTACTAACTAGCTCTTACACTTAAATTAACATAACTATGTTTAGCTAACATGGCTTAGTACCTTTTCTCAGTATGACGACATTCTCATCCTGCTTCCTCTGTGGCTGGCTGTCATCTCTGACACTCCCATTCTGTTCCAGCATTCTCACTCTGGTTGCCTTGCCTATATTTCCTGCCAATCAGTATTTTATTAAACCAATTCAAGTGACAAATCTTTACAGTGTACAAGAGGATTATTCCACAACATTCCTCTCCTCTACCATACCCTGTACCTTATGGTTAGGTGGGTGACCAAGACTTTTTAATGTCTGTCCCTTTGGGGCACTCCGAGACTCAGTCAGTTGAGGCCTACCTAGAAACACTCAGAGTCAGCAAGTCATTATGTCTCAAGCATAAATAGTCCAAAGCCAAAAGGGAAAAGATGCAGCTGAAGGAGGCAGAGCAGAATGTAAGGAATTTAGATACTTTCCAATAAGCTTGCTACTGTGAGAGTAGATGACCCAGTGGACCGAGTCCTGCTGCATAGGATGGGCAGCAAGGGTGCACATGGCAGCTGTTTGTCGGAAAGCCCTTTCCACTCCCTGGACAGCTCATATCCAGGAAGAGGATGGGCTTATGGGCTTCTCCTGGGTAGTGGTTCTGAGCCCTGACACTGTCCTTTCTCCTACCACAGCTGGACTTCTGGATCAAATACTTCGGTGAGTGAGTACGAGACACCTGGATGGAAGGATGTTTGCTCCAGGGTCGTGGAGGTTGGAGAGGAAACTGGAGGTACCCATATCCTCTACTGCCCCATCGTGCTGTCTTTCACAGATGGTGATCAGTGCGAGGCTCTGCCGTCGGACCACCAATGCGATCACCCGTGCTGCGGGCATGGCACATGCGTCGACAGTGTGGACAATTTCTTCTGCTTCTGCGATAAGGGCTGGGAGGGCAGGTTCTGCCAGCAGGGTGAGGGGAGCTCTGCAAGGTGGCAGCGAGGTGGGCTAAGGTGGGATCTGGAACCAATAGGGCCACAACTAGCTATCTGCACTCTCCTGTGGCACAGAGCAGCACTTCCATGACTGCCAGGTGAACAATGGCGGCTGCAGGCACTACTGCCTAGAGGAGGATGGCAATCGACGCTGCACATGCGCTCCAGGCTACAAGCTAGCAGACGACCACATGGACTGCAAGTCCACAGGTGAGCCAAGGCAGGCGTGCAAAGACCGCCTGACCTAACACAGACCAGGAGGGAGGAAATTCCCGGAAATAAAGCACATATTGGAGACTCAAGACAGGTGGATATACCCTATCCTCACCATCCTCTATGCAGTCTCTTGCTTGTTTGCCAGTCTTCAGGCGCCCCTGGACATATTCCAGGGCATAACTGTCATCTGTCTCTGCCTCTGCCTGTCTTACACATACACTGAGCTGACCTAGGAACCACAAGGTTAATATCTTCCTCCATCTACCCTTCTGGGTGTGTTACTTAGTCTCGGAATCCTAATTCTGCTGTCCTTTTAGATTTTTCTTAAATTTTTCTTTTGAATGAGTTTACTTATGTGTGTAGTTTAAGAAGTCAGAGTAGCAGGGCTGTGGTCATGCACGCCTTTAATCTCAGCATAGCGCTTGGGAGGCAGAAGAAGCAGGTGGATCTCTGTGAGTTTGAGGCCAGAGCGAGTTCTAGGACAGCCAAGGCTACACAAAGAAACTTTGTCTCAAAAAAAAAAAAAAAAACCTAAAAAACAAAATCAAGAAAGTAACAAGGTTTAAAAAAAGAATATTGTTATAAGAAGATGGATTTCTCCCTATAAAAATCTCAGTAAAGTGTTATAATGATTAGCATTTAAATATCAAGAGTTTTTAAATTCTTTTATTTTGGTTTTATTTTCAGAAAGGATTTCTCTGTGTAGCCATCTGGAGACCAGGCTGGCCTTGAACTCACAGAGATCCGCCTGCCTCTTCCCTAGTGCTGCAGTGAAAGGTGTGTGCCACCACCACCAGGCTGAGTTCAATTTTTTAAAATTAAAACTGTTTCACATATAATTTGTATGTATAAAATAAACACGTGAATATGTAATCTATAAAAATAGGGTTTTTTATCCAATAGGATTACTCCTCCCCTGTACACACTCTTCCCAGTTCATTCCCACCTCCCTTCTCCTCCTGATCCATGTCCTTTTCTCTTCTCCTTAGAAAACAGGTGTCTAAGGAATAAAAATTAAATAAAATAAGATAAATTTTTACCCACACATTTGCACATGCAGGAATCCCATAAAAACCCCAAACTGGAAGCCATAGTATATATGCTGAGGATTTGTAAGATTTGTGACTTAGCATTCATTTGTGTTGGCCATTCACTGCTGGCCATGAGTCCAACAAAGAGTGCCTTGTTTCCCCAGTAAGGCTCCCTTGGAGAAAACTTACTTTTAATTTGCAAGTGGATACCTTGGCCATAGCTTCTGGGTGCCTGTCCACATTTACATTCATCTGGTGCAGACCTAAGCAGGCTCTGTGCATGCTGCTAGTCTCTGTGAGTTTATGTGTTGTGTCAAGAAGGCCTTGATGTCACAGTGTCCCCTATCCCCTCTGACTCTTACACCCTTTCTGCCTCTTCTTCACAGAGTTCCCTGAGCCCTGAGAGGAGGAATTTGATGGGAATATCCCTTTTAGGGCTGAGTATTCCAAGGTTTCCCACTCTCTGTATGCTGTCTGGCTGTTGGTCGCTCTATCTCATCTCTGCAGGAGGAACCCTCTCTGATAATGGCTGAGCAAGGCTAATCTATTAGTTTAACAGGATATTTTGGGAGTCATTTTATTGCTATGTTCCTGTAGCAGAATCATAATATTTGGTTTTCCCCTAAGTCCCTGACCTATCTAGTCTTGGGTTTTGGCCACCCAAGCAGTGTTGGGCATGGGTTCCATCCCATGAAGTGGGCCTTAAGTCAAATCAGATATTGGTTGGTTACTCCCACAAGCTTTGTGCCACTATTGCACCAGCATGCCTCGCTGTAGGAGTTTGTACATATAGATGAAAGGGTTTGTAGCTGGGTTGGTGTTTACATTTCTCTTTTGGGAGCATGCAGAGAACCTTCCACTACCATGAATACCAGTCAGTCTATAGGGGTGAAGGCTCTAGAGAGACACCAGCTCGAATTCTCCATGTTCCGTGAGCTCTGTAGGTGTTATCTTCAGCAATAAAGCCTTACTTTACCAACAGTTTATGGAAAACATTGGTATCCTTGGCAACAGGCTGGATTGTTTGGAGGTTCCCACAGGACACCTTTGCCAAAGAACTTAATTAGATACTATCCATCCTGGTACTGGAAGCTTCCTTTGGTGACAAATGACATGTTGTACCTCTGACTCCCCTATTATTTGGCAATTTCATTTAGCCTTCATGTATGTATATACTATAAGAAGCTTCTACTGTGCTGTTTCCAAATAACCCCTGAAATGGCCCTTAGTTTTAGCCATCCTTCCTTGTATTCCCCACCTCACCCCATTCTTCCCCTCCCTATTTGGTCCTCCCATTCCAGCCTATCTTCTCCCTAGCCTGTCCATTACTATCTATTCTATTTCCCCTTCCTAGGGAGATCCATTCCTCCATAGTCCCTTACTCTCTACCTAATCTCTGTGGTTCTATGGACAAGCTTGCTTGTCAATGACAACATCTAACATCCACATACAGAGAAGACAGACCATATTTGTCTCTCTGAGCCTGAGTTACCTCACTTGGGGTGATTTTTTTCTAGTTCCATCCATTTATTTAAGAATTTTATGATTTTATTCATTTTTTTAGAGCTGAGTAATATTTCATTGTGTGAACATACCACACTTTCTTAATCCATTCATCCACTGACAAACATCTATGCTGTTTCCAGGTTCTAGTATGAGTATGGCTGGGCAGGATGAAGCATCTTTTGGATGTATGCCCAAGAGCACTGTAGCTGGATCTTGCACTTGACTGATTCCCATCTTCCTGAGAAACTGCCACACTGATTTTCAAAGTGGCTATAGGAGTTTGTACATCTTCCAGCAATGGATTCGGGTTCTTCTTCACATCTTCCATAGTATGAGTCATTGTTTGTTTTATTGATCTTGGCCATTCTGATTAGTGTAAGATGAAAATTCAAAGTAGTTTTGATTCGCATTTCCTTTCTAAGGATATTGAAAGTTTCTTCACTGTTTCTCAGCCATTTGCATCTTCTTTTTAGAGAATTATGTTCAGATTTATATGCAATTTTTAAATTTGGTTATTTGTTTTCTTGATATCCAGTTTTTCTTTGAGTTCTTTACACATTTTAAGTATCATCCCTCTATCAGATGTGTAGTTGGTAAAGTTATTTTCCCATTTGGTAGCTGCCACTGTGTTTGAATAGTGATATCCTTTGCCTTACAGAAGATTTTCATTTTCATGAGGCCCCATTTATTAATGTTGATCTTAGTGCCTGTGATATTGGTGTTCTGTTCAGAAAGTCTTTGCCTGTGTTAATGAGTTCAAGGTTATTTCCTACTTCCTCTTCTGTCAGGTTCAGTGTATCTATCTTTATGGTCTTTGACCCATTTGTTCTGTGCAGAAAGCTAACTATGGATCTATTTGCATTCTTCTGCATGCAACTGTCCAATTGGACCCACACTGTTCACCTTTCTTTCTCCATCTACTGTGGTTGAAATTTTTGCAGCATACAGTAGTCTGGGAGGGCATCTCTGGTCTCTGAGAGTTTGCAAAACATCTGTCCAGGACCTTACTGTTTTTAAAGTCTCTATGGAAAAGCCAGGTATTACTCTTAGGGTTTGTCTTTGTTTGTTATTTGGTCGTTCCTCTTTTTTCCTTTCCAGCTTTTAATACTTTTTGTTTTGTATGTTTGTTGTTCTGATTATTATGTGAGGAGGGGAATTTATTTTTCTGGTCCACTCCGTTTTGTGTCTTGTGTGTTTCTTGTACCTTAATAGTTATCTCTATTTTTAAGTTGGGGAAATTTTCCTCTATGATTTTGTTTAAAATATTTTTTTATGTCTTTGACCTGAGCTTCTTCTCCGTCTCCTATTTCTATTATTCTTAGATTTTTGTCTTTTCATAGTATCCCAGATGTCCTGGAGGTTGTGTGCCTGGATTTTTTTTATATTTAACATTTTCTTTGACCAAATTATTTGTTTCTTGTATCTTATCTTCAATGCCTAAGATTCTCTCTTCTGTCTCTTGTCTTCTTTGGTGAGGCTTGCCTCTGTGTTTCCTAAGATTTTTATTTTCAGTTTTCCCTCAATTTGAATTTTATTGATTATATTTGCACATGTAAGTCTTGAACTGTTTTTTCCCTCTCATTACACTGTCTTTATTCTCATGGATTTCTATAATGGATTTTTCAGTGTCTCTGTAAGAACCTGTACTATATTCACAAAGGCCATTTTTGAAGTCCTTGTCTGGTGCTTCAATCATATTGCATTGCTCAGGACCTTCTGTAGTAGGGCTTTGGGCTTTAGTGGAGATGTACTCTCCTGGCTGTTATTGGTTGTGTTTTTACACTGGCATCTAAGCATCTGGGTCTGAGATGAGTGTAATTTATGGTGTGAATGGTGTTCTCTTCCTTGATTTCTGCTGCCCTTTCTGGTTCTTAGGGAATGCTATGGCTATGGGTTGCCAGGTAGGGAATACCCATCCTTATTTCTGCTTCTATTTTCCATCTCTGACTTTTTGCCTCAAAACAGTCTCATGTACCGAAAGCTGGCCTTGAACTCATTGTGTTGCTGGAGATGACTGATTTTCTTATCCTCTACCTCCAGAGTGTTGGGAATATGGGTATACACATCTGATTTCATTTGGTGCTAAGGGTAAAACTCAGAGTTTTAAGCATGTCACACAAGGACTTTATCAACTGAGCCTTGTCCCCAGCCCTGACTTTGCATTTCTTCAAGGAACTATTTACAACTTTATCTTCTGGTCCCTATACAGAAGTACACTTTTAAACTTTGTAAACTTTTTCAGAGATTTGTTCACTTTATGAGTAAAGGTATTTTGCCTGAATGCACATATATGTGCATCCCTTGCAAGTCTGTTGTCATGGATCCCCTGGAACTGGAATTACAGACAGTTGTGAGCCACTAGGTGGTTCCTGAGAATTGAACCTGGGTTTTCCAGAGGAGCAGTCAGTGCTCTCAAATGCTGAAACATTTCTCCAGGTCCTAAACACTGTATTTTGAACTGATTGTATATCTACAGAAGGTTTCAGGGAGTCCCCGTGGCAGGC
Organism: Sigmodon hispidus; assembly: GCA_004025045.1. Lineage (NCBI taxonomy): Eukaryota > Metazoa > Chordata > Mammalia > Rodentia > Cricetidae > Sigmodon > Sigmodon hispidus. The sequence goes on along the minus strand of PVIH01001961.1, from coordinate 8,602 downwards.
CTTCTTGCAGTCTAGGGTTATTGGCAGGGACTTGCCTCAGATCCTTAGATCCCAGCACCATGGCAAGGTTTGGGAGGAGTGCCAACAAGCTGGTGGCTGCTCTCAGCTACCTTCTGCACCCAGGAGCAAAATGGGCAGAGATGCCTTGGATCCCTTTCTCACAGTCTCTGGTTCACATTCTGCAGGGAGCGACGACCCCTGTCGGTGGGAAAGGGGACTGGGCTCTGTAAACCTCCCTTGTCAGCTCCGCCCCCCCACCCTCCCATTGCAGCCTAACTGTGTTGCCCTCACCCCAGGGGTTTAGAGGACTCTGGAAGGGTGCTGTATATGAAATCAGTTTCTGAAATGTTTGCTACTAGGAGAGACTTTTGCTTCTCAGTTTGCCAAGTCAGTTACTTTGTCTGCCTACTGGCTAGCTTCTGGGATTTCTGTCACCTGCTTTCCATGCTATCTTTCCTTACTCGGCTTGCTGGTGGTATTCCTCTGCTTCACCAACTTAAACTCCCCCAACTGGCATTCAATACTTAAAGGAGCAGACTTTGCAGGCCATCAGCCCCTGGATTTCCACAATGTGTCCACTGCTATGGCAAGAGAGGCTTCAAATAGATGCTTTTCAAGAATCACCCAGAGCTGGAGCCAGCTCGGGTGATACAGATCATCCATGCAGGGGCAAGTTTGCATTCTCAGCATCTGCATTTAAAAAGCCAAACATAGATTATACACCTGTAACCTCACCAGAGACAGTAGAGTTCTCAGGAGTCCTAGTCCATCAACAAGAAAGATACTCGTGTTGACCTCTGACTTCTACATGCATGTGCAACTGGACACACACACACACACACACACACACACACACACACACACCCTTCTGTGGTGGCAAAATGGCCCAGCAGTTTATATTAGAGTACTTTTTGTTTTTGCAGAGAGCACTGATTTAGTTCTCAACACCTACATGGATGCTCACAACTGTCCTTAGTTCCAGTTCCAGAGGATCTGATAATCTCTTCCTGTCTCTGAGGGCAACACACACACACACACACACACACACACACACACACAGAGAGAGAGAGAGAGAGAGAGAGAGAGAGAGAGAGAGAGAGAGAGAGAGAGACAGTATACTTAAACACAGTATACTTGCTGACATGCAGGCCAAACACTCATGCACACTTAAAAGAAAAAGAAGAAGAATATTTAGCTCTTTCTCCATAATCTTTCCCCTACTTGGAGATAGGGAGATGTAGCTCAGGCTGACCTAAAACTCGCTATGTAGCCTAGGATAGATTTGGACTTCAGATCCAGTGCTATGGTTACAGATGCACATTATTATGCCTGGTTTATGAAGTACTAGGGATCTATCCCAGGGCCTTATGTGTGCTAGTTGATTCTACCAACTGAGATCTATTTCCCAGATTTTTATTAACTTATTATCTCTCTAAGAGCTTGGTAGCATTCAAAAGGAGCCTCTTATATATCTTTGAGTAGAATGCATCCAGGATATCTTCATCAGTTCAGGAAAACTGATGTTTTGGCCTATTCTTGCCAGTAGGTGGCACTATTTGATTTTGAGTCCCAAGCTACATTTCTTGAAACCTCCATAGTGGCAGCAGTGGGGGGACAAATGACAGGGTCCTGGGGAGTCGCGCTTGCGAGGCCCTTTAGCATCCTCTTTTACTTTCAGTGAATTTCCCGTGCGGGAAGCTGGGGAGGCGGATAGAGAAGAAACACAAGAACGTCAAACGGGACACAGGCCCAGAAGAAGAACAAGAAGAACAAGAAGAAGAAGAAGAACAAGAACAAGAACAAGGACCAAGGATCATCAACGGGACACTGACGAAGCAGGGAGACAGCCCTTGGCAGGTGAGGGGCAGATGTCTTCTGGGACCCCGGCTGCCAGGAGAGGAAGTGTTGCTGCTTGAGGGGAACTGGTGGGGCTGGTAAGGACAGGAATGGGCATGTGCAGGGAAAGGCATGTGTCTTAAGAGTTACTGTGGCTGTGATGAAGCACCACGACCAGAGAAACTTAGGGAGGAAAGAGTTTGGCTTACATTTCTGCATCAGAGTTCATCGTCAAACAGGGACCGAAGCAGGGCAGAGACCTGGGGGCACAAACGGATGCCGAGGCCATAGAGAAGTGCTGCTCACCGACTTGCTCTCCATGCTTGCTCCGCTAGCATTTTTATAGAACCAAGGACACCAGCGCACATGTTGCCCCACTCACAATGAGCCGTGCCATCCTTCATCAATCATAAACTAAGAAGGTGCCTCCAGTAGGATCTTAGGAAGGCCTTTTGTCTACTGAGTTTCCCTCCTTTCAGATAAGTCTGGCTAGTGGCAAGTTGACATAAAACTAGCCCATTGGGGAGGGAGAGATGGCTGGGGCTGGAGAGATGGCTCAGCGGTTAAGAGTGCTGACTGCTCTTCCAGAGGATCAGGGTTCAATTCCCAGCACCCACATGGCAGTTCACAACTGTTCCAGTTCCTAGTTCCAGGCAAACACCAAGGCAAATAAATAAAAATTAATTAATTAATTTAAAAAAAAATAAGAAAAAAACTAGCCCGCACATTGTGGATGGCAGCAAGCAGGGCAAAGTGTCGTGCCATACACACACACACACACACACACACACACACATACACACACACACACCCGTTGAGCTTGTGTGGGTGGGAACTGAGTCAGGGACTGTTTCTGGAGAAAGGTCTTGATTAGGAGAGAGCTAGAAAAGAGTGTTGACCCCGAGCATCCCCAGCTTCAACATAAAGCAAACATTTACTTGTTTCTAATCTGCATCAGGCTCTGGAATGAGGAGTAAACTAGTAGTTTACAAATTTGGGGAACTCAGAAACTCTGAAAATAGCTCAGTAGGATGAAAACTAGAATGTCCATCAAGACAGAGGCAGAGGGAGGCCCAGGAGAGATACCCCAAGCAGCTTGAGTACCACAAAGGCTCTCCAGGGGATGCAAGGCCTGGCCCAAACCCTAGGATGACAGAGCTTTGACACCGATGTGGTGGAAGATCCCTATATTGCAAAGGCTATGGCAGGGAGATGCCCTTACACAGGCCAACACCAGACAGTGTAACAAATAGAAAGTCTATGTGTGCCAGTGGGACCGGGAACCCAGGGGAGTTCTTGAGAACCCTGTGAGACTTGGGCCCTGTGCTAGGAGCTGTCGGAGGCAGCCCTGTGATGTTACTTTCAGGCAATCCTTCTGGACTCCAAGAAGAAGCTGGCTTGTGGAGGTGTGCTCATCCACACATCCTGGGTGCTGACAGCAGCCCACTGCATGGCGAACACCAAGAAGCTTACCGTGAGACTTGGTGAGGACTGCGGCCAGGCAGAAACAGCCAGAGGCCTGGGATGGAGCAGGGAAAGCAGGCTTGCTGGCCCAGGGTGGAAATCCCAGCAGTTATATACTTAGGCTTCACAGAGAGGCATCTGTGCTACCGCGGGCTTACACTGGGATTCCAGCTGGGAAATTTTCTGGTATTCACCTCAGATCTAGGTCCACCCATTTGTGAGGGTGTCACACATCCAGGTTTCCTCACTCCTACAGAGGCAGCTATGTGTGGGCCACAGCGCCTGGCTATGGTCAGACCCGTGACGCTGTAAACTTCACATAGACTGACAGGGTAGAGCTGTGAAACATCTGCCTGCCTTGCTTCTGCTCCCCCAGGAGTCTGAGGCCCTACTTTGTGACAATTTCTGGAGAGGCTTTTAGCAGATACTATACCAAAAAGAAGAAAAATGGGCCAAGGAATAGCCCAGTTATTAAAGTGAAGACCTCAGTTCAATTCCCAGCAGCCATGTAGAATCTGGACATGGTAACGTATAGTTAATCCCAGGGCTAGAGAGGCAGACAGAGGTTCTAGGGTCTGCTAGCCAGCTAGTTTAGCTGAATCTGTGAGCTTCAGCGTCAGTCAGAGGCTCTGCCTCAAATATAAGGTGGAGTGTAATCGAGAAAGACACCACACATTGACCTCTGGCCTCTAGATGCACGCACACACATGTATCCTCCATGAACACAAGCATACATATGCAAGTGCATACATAATAAATGAACCGGTGCACTGAGACTGACAATGTGGACAATGGCCCATAGCCCTGCTTCCTGGAGCCCTATTTCTTCTCTGTGGTCCAGATCATTCTTTCTAACAGTGCCTGGGGCTTTCTGGAGCTCCCCCTCAGATCTTGCTGGTGCTCCCCCTCAGATCTTGCTGGTGCTCCCCCTCAGATCTTGCTGGTGCTCCCCCTCAGATCTTGCTGGTGCTCCCCCTCAGATCTTGCTGGTGCTCCCCCTCAGATCTTGCTGGTGCTCCCCCTCAGATCTTGCTTCCCTGAAGCTAGTCCCTCTGTGTTTCCTGTCTCCAGGAGTTTCTGGCTTCCCTGCTCTTCTGATCTTCATTGTACTGTTCCATGTGTGAATTCTGAGTGCAGACCAGCCCACTGACCCTCGGAAACTTATGCCCCAGGGGCCATCTACTCATGCTCCTGGCAGGAAAATTCACCTTTGCTTAGGATTTGAAGCGCAGTTCAGGGCTTCATGCTGGTGGGTAGCAGAAGCATCACTGGCAGGCAGACTCCCCCAGCCTACTCTGATAGCAACCTTGCCTTGCAGGTGAGTATGATCTGCGACGCAGGGACCACTGGGAATTGGACCTGGAAATCAAGGAAGTCCTCATCCACCCTAACTACAGTCGCAGCACCAGTGACAATGACATAGCACTGCTCCGCCTGGCCGAGCCGGCCACTCTCTCTAAGACCATAGTGCCCATCTGCCTGCCCAGCAAAAGCCTGGCAGAACGGGAGCTCACCCAGGCCGGCCGGGAAACGGTGGTGACAGGTTGGGGCTATCAAAGTGATAAAGAAAAAGACGGCAGGAGGAATCGCACCTCCATCCTCACTTTCATCCGCATCCCGGTGGCCCCCCGAAACGAGTGCATGCAGGTCATGAACAACGGAGTCTCGGAGAACATGCTGTGTGCGGGCATCCTTGGTGACAGTAGAGATGCCTGTGAAGGTGACAGTGGAGGACCTATGGTGGTCTACTTTAGGGGCACTTGGTTCCTGGTGGGCCTGGTGAGCTGGGGTGAGGGCTGTGGCCAACTCAACAACTATGGTGTCTACACCAAAGTAAGCCGCTACCTCGAATGGATCCACAGCTACATCAATGACAAGGATGCTTCCCTGAAGGGCCAGACACTGTAGCACCCCTCCATGCTCATCCCTGGTCCTCACTCTCAGAGTGAGGCTGGGCTAGTGAATACCACGGCAGAGGACATTAAAGGGGCTTACAACAAACATACCCACCTGAGTTCCTGTCTGTCTGTCCATCCTTTTCATGAGTTATTCTGGAGAAAAGTGACATTAATTGAACATCTACTGTATATCAGGCGCTTTATGAAAAGAACCTGCTCAATGCCCTGGGGTGGGGATGATTCAGTAGAATCTGAGTTTGATATAACCTGTGGGGGTGGTGTATAGACAGAACTTTTTTTATGTGATGAGACTAAAGCCTTTCTCAGAGCAGCAGAAAGAGCTGGTTGGTGCTAGGTGTAGGTCAGAAAAGCTGACTGGTAGCTTATGGTAAATTAGGCTGGTGAGGCTCAGAAGGGCCATGTGGAGGAGCTAGGATTCAAACCAATGATGCACTTCCAAGCTCAGCTTCGTCTTTTCTTTATTGCTCCTGGAGAGCAGTTGAAGCGTGTGGGGTGGGGGTGAGGCAGAGTGAGGGCAAGGGTGCATGTATGTGTGTGTGTGTGTGTGTGTGTGTATGGGTGTGTGTGTGTATATATGGGTATGCATGCACACATGTATGTGTAGGCCAAAGGATACCTTCATGTGTTGTTTCTCAAGCACTGCCTGTTTTTCTTTCCCAGGGTCTCTTGTTGCTAGCCTGAAATCTTCATAGTAGCTAGACTGACTGGCCAGCAAGCCCCGCCCCCCCCAGCTTTGATAAGAGGAGACAGAGGATCAGTAGCCCACTGGTGAAGTACCCAGATGCCCAGGAGGTGATGCTCAGAATGACTTTACAGTCTTGTTGAAGCTGTTTATAAGCTGGGTGTGGTGTCCTGAGGCGGGAAGATTGCCTGGGAAACTTAGCAAAGCCCTTTCCATCTAAAAGAGCAAAGAAGGAAGAGGTAGAGTGTGAGGAGAAGAGAAAGGAGAGAAAGATAGGAAAGGGGTAAAAGCCTGGGGACTGCTGCCATCTGGCATTGGGGTCACACCATGGCGACCTCCTGACTCCACATCCCTGGGCAGAACTGTCTTCCTTCCCCAGCAGCCATCAGCTTCAAATAGCTCCCGTGACACTCCAAGCCAGAATTCAGATTGTCTTGGCTTTTGCAACACTGGTGTGACTTTTTTTTTTTAAATCTATTCATTGTTTTGGGATGGAGGACATGTGGGTAGGTCACAGGGGCGGAGGTCAGAGGGCAACTTTCAGGTGTCACTTCCTTCATCTCCACATATGGGTCTGGAGAATCAACTTGGCAGCAAATCCCTTACCTGCTAAGGCATTGCACTAGCCCCAAAAGGCATCATTGAGTGAGACAGAATTTACATGAAAAAAAAAAAAAAAAAAAAAGCTGAGATACTTATACAGTAGTCTTAAAATAAGTCCAGCTCTGTGCGGCTTGGAACTGGGCAAATAATTTTCTCTGGTTGCACTGGTTAAATTTAGTTGTCAGTTTGGCTAGATTAGGGAATAGTCAGTTAGCCGGTGTGCTATTCTACTATAATAAAAGGCTCAAGGCAGAACCACTGTATAAACGAAAGAGGTTTTGTTTTAACTCACCAGTTTAGAGGTAGCCCCATTGGTTTGGCCTCTTGGGAAGGTCTGAGAGCAGATGATGATCTTCGTGACACCATGGAAGCGTCTGTGCTGGAGTCAGTGTTGACAAGAGGGCATAGAGCAGTCTTGGGGAAGGACTCATAACATCTTGCTTTTAAGAGTGGGAAGATCTGCGCCCCCATGGAGGTCCATCCAACTAGCTCAGGTAAAACTAAGGGGGGAGGGAAGGAATCTTTCTCCTGTTTCTGGAACATTGTGCTAGGGTTCTGTAGGGTAACACGCTTAGAGAATGAGCCTATATTATCAAAGGAGATGTGTGAGCTTGTTTACATGGTAGGAGCTGTGTGATCCAGCAATGGTCATCTACACACTAGAGAGGCTGGGAACTTGAGAGCTGTGTAGTGCACAAGAGTACAGGCCTCGGCAGTCCTGATCACGCTGGAGGGCTGGAGAGCTGGAGACTTTCCTTTCCTCCTGTGTAAACCCTGCTACTTCTGTGTCTCCTGTGTACATGGCCCAGAGAGCTTTATTAGCATTGCTGAGAGGAACATGGGCTCCTCACCAGTGAAGAAGATGTCTCTCTTCATCAGCAACCTTCAACTGTGGATCCTCAGGAGGGGTGGGCTCATGAGGCCCACCCCAGTTTCATTATTTTGCATGCAGAAATCCAGTTTTCTCAGTTCTATGTGTTGAAGAGGTTGTCTTTTTGCCAGTATGTGCTTTTGGACACATTTGCTCACAATTATGTGGCTATAGCTGTGTGGATTTATTTCTGGGTCCTCTATATTCTATTCCATTGGTGAGTGTGTTTCCCCTCCTCCCTCCCTCCCTCCCTCCCTCCTTTCTTTGTGCACACAAAGATGTTCAAAGCATATACTGGCAGAAAGATAATCTCATCAACACATGGATTTGGGAAAGCTGGATTTCCTAAAGCGCACAGCCCTGTCAGGAATGAGAGACCAGGAACTGTATTCAGTCCCCCAGCTCTGGAATCCCAGTGCCCTGCGCTGTGAGAGGCCGTTTTTTACTCAGTTTTTTGTTTCTACTTAGCATGAAAAGCGCTGTTTAAATGTCCCGCTTTACTGTACAGCAGGGCTTTTTAATGGAGTCATGTCTCCCTTCCCCCTTTTTTAATATTTTATTTTTATTTTATGTGAAGTGGTGTTCTGCCTGTATGCATAACTGTGTAAGGGTATCAGATCTTGGAATTACAGAGTGTTGTCAGCTTCCATGTGGATGCTGGGAATTGAACCCGGGTCCTCCAGAAGAACAGTCAGTGCTCTTAACTGCTGAGCCATCTCTCCAGCCCCTCCCACCCCCCTTTTTCCAGCTTTCTCAGGCCCTGCATGGAAATATGGGCCCAAAATGTAGTTGTTGTGGTTTTTATTTTTATTCTTTTTACATTTGGGGGGCTCATTACCCAGCTCCCAAATAAACACATGGAGACTTATTCTTACTTATGAATGCCCGGGGCTGGAGAGATGGCTCAGCGGTTAAGAGCACCATCTGCTCTTACAGAGGACCTGGGTTCGATTCCCAGCACCCACATGGCAGCTAACTTATGAATGCCCAGCCTTACCTTGGTATGTTCTAGCTAGCTTTTCTAATTTAAATTTTCCCATCTACCCTTGCCTCTGGGCTTTACCTTTCTAGAGTCTATATTCCTCTCTTTCCTTCTTATTCTGACTGGCTGGATGGCCGTGTGGCTGGGTGGCTGAGTGGCTGAGTGGCTGAGTAGCTGGGTGGCTGGGTGGCTGGGTGGGTGAGTGGCTGAGTGGCTGAGTGACTGGGTGGCTGAGTGGCTGAGTG
>PVIH01001960.1:180910-209044 GCA_004025045.1 Sigmodon hispidus | reverse complement strand
AGGGGTGGGGCATAGAACTGAGGGGGACAGACTGCAGGGGTGGGGCCATAGAATTGAGGGGGACAGACTGCAGGGGTGGGGCCATAGAACTGAGGAGGACAGACTGCAGGGGTGGGGAGTGAATCTTATCTACTGTGGACATGAGTGCAGATGCATCCTAAGGAGCTCTGGTCTGAAGCACCAAGTCTACCTAGCATCAGGCCTATCTCTACTGGCCTAGGCTCCAGTCTGGCCTCCAGAGACTCAGGATCTGTGTTTGTGAACTTAGGCTCTGGGTCCGGTTCCCTGTTGGCTGTTTTTGTACCACTTGTACTCCACATTTGGAACTGGGGCCATATCTGGGCAGCTGGACTCCAGGCTATGCTTTCACTGACCCCAGAGGCAGAGTGAGCCTGTGAGTCAGGCCTGGCCTGCTCCAGTTTGTCCAGGTCCCAGGGTAGTTCCCATAAACCAAGGACAGAGGCCCGTGGTCCAGACTTGTCTCTATCAGCCTAACTGTCTGGTGACCCAAGCTGCAGGCCAGCCTACTTAGAAATTAGTGGTTTCTTAGCAAGAAAAACAAAACAAAACAAAAAAGAAAAACAACCTCCCCCCCCAAAAAAATAACAAAAATCAAACAAAAATTTGAGAGATACTAAAGTTATACAAGAGAAAATCTGCCAACATGGTAAGGCTGTCCTTCAGAAACAACAGGAGAATTCCTGTCTACATAACACAAGATCTAGGCATTCATTACCATTCAGTGTGTCTGTAAGAATCACTAAAGAGACATCTTGTGCAAATGAAAGGCTGCTGACTGACAAAATGAAAGCAAAGTATGAAACTTACTACAAAGGTAAGTAAGACTATAACTCAAAATTCTCTAATAAAGTAATTGTGTCACATAAATAAATAGCTCATATAAAAGTTCAAAGTGTTAAAAAAAAACTTGTATAGCTATATAAATGGGCATACTATATATGAAGAGTCTAAGGTGACATTAATTGCAAAGCGTGGGTGGATAAACTAAGGCACGGTGTTCTTGTGGTGTCATTAGCTTAGCTAATAGACTGTTCTTGCTGTAGGTACAGAGGCCTCACAGTAACTAAGAAATCTGTAGTGGATGTGCAGAGACTAGAGACAAAGGAATCAGTGTACCAGACATAGAGGAGGTTAAAACAAGAGGAAGAAAGCAAAACCAAGCTAACAGAAAGCAATGGGGACAATGGCAACAAACACAAGGGTCCAAATCTCTAACCATGTCCAGTTACAGAATTGCTACATGGATTTTTCAAAAAACAAAAAACAAAACCCAACTACAGAAGCTCCCACACGTTTCAAGAGACCCAGTAGATACCTGAAATTATGGGTGTGCCAAACCTGATATATCTTGGTTTTTCTCTATAATGTGTATTTATGAGAGTTTAATTTGTAAGTTAGGTATAGGAGATTAATAGTAATAACTATAATTATGCTGTAATAAAGTTCTGAGTAATAACAGTGACTATAGAATGACTATAGTTTACCATAATAAAGTTCTGTGTATGTGGATTTCCCCTAAAGATCTCAGTGTATATCCCTTTTCCGTGTGCTGAGGAGTGATGCCTCTATGCTGAAATGGAGTGAGACAGAACGTGGCACTTAGACAGGGGTGGGTCATCTTCTGACGACACACCATAAAGAGTGTATCCTTCAGGTGAGCCTGGTATGCCATCATGAGGTAGATGGTGGATTGGATTGATGCTAGTAATTGAAACAGCAGAATGTGAAACTGTTGCTAAGGTAAGACTGCTGTCTGTGCTGCCTACCAGATACTGCCACAGCCAGATACTCCCCTGAAGATGAATGGGTAGCAAAAGATGTACCATGCGAAGTAACAACTGACGACAAAAGGTGACTGTACTTACATCAGACAAGTGAGGCTTTGTGTCCCAAACTCCTGAGAGGCACAGGTCATGTGCAGTAACAAGAAATTGGTAAGCCTTCATACATGGAATAGTTGCAAATATACATTCATGAACACCGAAGTGCCTAAATAATGAAAGTAGAGATATATACATACACACACACACACACACATATACACATACACATATATACATATATGTGTAGAAGAGCTCATCTTTCTATTTTCAATAATAGATTATCCAGATAGAATCAATAAAGGAACAACAGATTTGAACAACCATATCAACCCAATGAAGCTTATAGTCATGTCTGGAACAGCCCTTTCTGCATCTGGGCATACAGTGCACATGAAGTGTCCCCCAGACTAGATAATATATTTTGTTACAAAACATGTACTGACACTTTCAAGATACTGGTGTTTTTTTCTTTACCACAATGATGTAAATGTAGAAATATCAATGTACTGTATTTTTTCTATAAAATTCACACATATTGTAATTTCAGAACTCCTCAAAAACTATTTCTTAAAAATGAAATAAAAAAAGAACTAAAAACATTTTTAGAGAAATGAAAATGGAAACAAAAATACCAAAGCTTTTGAGATGCAACAAAAGCATCTTTCAGGGAAGCTTATAGCAATAGATGCTTATATTAAGTTATGGGAAAGACCACAAGTAAACAACCTAAATTTATATCTCAAGAAACCAGGAAAAGAGGAGGGATTTAAAAAAAAAAAAAAAACCAAACCATTAATCTCAAACCAGCAGAAGGAAGGAAATAACAGTAAAAATAGGTGAAATGGAGACCAGAATTCGACAGTAGGAAAACACAAAACAAAGATTTTAGTTCTTTTGAAAAGTTAGACAAAATGAAGAAAAAAAAACAGAGAAATAAAATTAGAAATGAATGCAAAATACTAAAACTTGTACCACAGAGTGTAATAGATCTTAAGAGAGTGCTGTGACTAGCCTTATCCCAACCAATTTAGTACCCTAGACAACAGGATAAATTTCTAGACACATACCATTACTAAGGCAGAATGTGGTGAAGGACAGAATGAATACAGACAGATGTGTAATGATGATTAGGGACTAGTAATCACAGCCTGGCAGCAGAGAAAAGCTGAGATTCTGAGGGCTTTGCCAGATTTACCACCAAATATTTAGAACCTGTGACAGTCCTTCTAAAATCTTGTAAGAAACTGAAGAGGTAAAAACATTTGTAGATGTGAGTTATGAATCCATTATCACCCTCATAACAGCAGAGAAATGCATTAGGACAAAAGACAACTGACCTGGTATCTCTGAGGAACATTGATACAATAATCCTTAACAAAATATTAGCAAGCCGTAGTCAGTAACAAGGGGATCACATGCCAAGGTCTACTGGTCTTTATTCCTGATGGACAGGGCAGCTAAGCAGATGCATATTGATTACCATTGTATATTATACTAATCCAATAAAAGGATAAATTGTGTAGTGATTGCAGCCAACACAAAAAAAAAAAAAAAAAAAAAAAACATTTGACAGACTCTGCATCATTCAGTGTCGTATGAGAAGACTACACACATATTTTAAGGCAGGGCTGCCCACTGTTAGCACTTGTAGTCAGCATAGTATTTGATGAAGCAGTTAGGCAAGATAAAACAATTAGGCAAAACAAAGAAATGTAAGGCGTTGAGATCTTAAAGGTACCAGTAAAACTGCCTGTGACTGCAGATGGTGTTAGATATGAGCAACTCTGAAGAGAGTATGCAAAAAACCCAAAAGCAATATAAAACAAAAACCCTGTTAGAACTAATAAGTACAATAAAGTTGTGAGATATAAGATAAACATAAAACATCAGTTGCCTCCATGCGGTGGTGGCATATGCCTCAAACTCAGAGATCTACCCGCCTCTGCCTCCCAAGTTCTGGAATTAAAGTTGGGCACCACCACACTTGACCACAATGTTATTTTCTTTTTGTCATAATGTATTTATATACTTAGTCAAGCACAAACTCAGGTCTTTTCATAGCTTTGGAAGTAGGTGTGTCATTCCTGCCCTGCTTGCCTGCTTTGTCAGATTTCAGTGACTGCCTTTTTATTTACTTCCTTCTGACTTCCAGAGCTTATTTCTTCTTCTTCTTTTTTTTTTTTTCAGCAAGCCATTTGCCATTCACAGGGGGTGTAGCTCCAAATGTAACAGTTGTAGTTACAAACAAAGCAGACTCCAGCAGTCTTCAATGATGTCCTAGGATTCCATGTTCACGTCAGCTTTGGCCCACTAACAGTCACAGCACAAAGACTTAGACAACGCTAGAATCAAGTGTCTTCGAAAAAAGTTGAGAATTTTCTAGTGTGTCTTCTCCTCAGTTTGAGCCCCCTTACAGAGGCTGTCTGTCAAAGTGGTTTCCTTTCTTTGAACATAGTATTTTTGCCAAAATCTGCAATTTCTTCTTATCTGTTTATCCTTATAAAGAGGACTGCTATTGGTTCCTTGTGATTTGTCTGTGGGAGACTGAGAGGAAATTTTGGCCAAATGTATCCTCACAGCCAAGATGACAGCTTGGTAAATTGGAACATTTGTGATAACTCATGTGGGCAATCATGTGATGAGGTTGCTTGCAGTCTGAGTAGATGTGACTCATGGCAGCATTGCAAGTCCTCTCTTCAGACCTGCCTGGCTCTTCTCAGAGCACAGCTGGCAACAGTGATGTCCGTCAGTGACAACAGCCCTGGCCTTGGGTGAGTCCTCCTCTTAGACAGGCTGCTGTTTGAGAGACAGCCATGTGCCTACTTCCTTTGCCCTTCTTCAATCCAATTCTCTCCTTCCCGTTTCTAGCACAGACACTGGCTTCTGGAGAACTGAGCCTCTCTCTGATGCATGCATGGCGTTCCAAGTGCTTTTAGTGCTTTTGTTTTCCAGAGAAGTTTCTCTGGGAACAAGGAAGCCAGTGTCTTTGTCTAGTCTGACATCTTGCCTCAAGTTTCCCTTCCCCCTCTTGTTTATCAGCTATTCAGTTCTAAAAATGTTCTCACTCAAGGGTGTCCCAATGTCTAGAAAAAAATCAGGTCATAAATATTAAGATTGAAAGATGAGAATGGACAGGTGAGTGAGAATGAAGAGCTTCAGTGACTATGGTAGTTCAAGGAGATTGGATTTCACTGTCTAACCTATTTACCCCAGGAGTGCCCTGAGCCAAGCTCCTAATTATTACTTTAAGAAATTTGGATGAAGTCACCTCCTGAGAATCACTGAATGACAAAACCTAGGAAGTCAGGGTCTGGGCAGATTTAGGGTGACCACCTGTCTTGGTTTATCCATGTGCGAAGGGGTCTCAGATTGTGGGGCTATTCTTGCTAAAACCCAGATTGGTTGTTCTGGTATACCATTAAACTTCTGCATCCGTGGCTTTTATGTGTGAGATGCGATTTCATGCCCCAGTGGACACCCAGGGCACTTGTTACCCACAGCCATAGTGCTTTTTACATTGCTCTTTTGTTGAATGATCTGTAAATCTTGATTCTAGTTGTGGTTGGAGGTAATTTTTTTAGCTGTATTCTCAGGTAGTTCCAACAAATCCACATGCTTTCAGTGTTTTCTTTCTAAAATTTAGTAAGAATAGACCTTGAAAATGGGAAGGTCCCATTATATCTTTTGAGATCTTCAATCCATGAAGACTGAACCACTTTTAGAGACTTGGAGTTTTAGGTAAATTAGTCCTAAACTGAAAATTCAAGGCCCCAGCCCCTCAAAATGTCACAAAGAATTATAGGCAATTGGAAGCATGTTCAAAAGAATCATTTAATTAGAGAGTTGCAAAGATATAAGTGAAGTTCACACATGGAAGAATTTCTCTGTGGGTGTTTCCCAATTGGTTCTAGTCATGTCCATTGCCAGCCCGTGAAACAGAAGCACTTAATACATTTGTCCCTTAAGATGACCTTTTGTTAATGATGTCTGTGGGTCCTGATATTGATAGTATGGCAGTAACAAGGCCTTGAGCAGATGCATGGCATCTGTGTGCATTTCCTAGACCTGCTACATTTCTTTCTGGAAATCTGGCCTACGGACTTCCTTCAACTCCTTCTCACTTCTCTGCTGATCCTGAAACTCCTTTAGGCAGATGGTGACGATGACACACTCCAGAGGGCCTTTAAAGATGCCTCAGTATGTCCTTTGTCCTCAGAGATATCACCCTTGAGGAGAGGATGTTCATTTGGCCCTCCTTGTCAGGCTGGGCACCAAGGCTGCGCAATTGGCTTTGGTCTTCTGTACTGTGTTTTTGTCTGTACTTAAAGGTCCACTCCACACATACCGCAGGTGTTTCATTCCTTACCAGGCTTTTCTACTGTTGTTTGTATCTACTCTAATGTTTTGTGATTGGCTCACTTTCATTCAGTTTTTCTTGAAGCCCCAAGAGTTGATCTTACTTCTGTTGTTCTTCCCACTTAATTTACTCATTGCATTGAGAGCTTCTGGACCTTCCCAAAGCACTGTGAATCCAGTTAGTCACTCTTCGTCACCTCTCCCAGTATTATGTGTCACTATCCACTTCTATGTGACCTACCACAAATCTCCTCACTAGTTTCCCGGTGTCAACTCTTGCTTGCTTTCAGGCTTCTGTTTGTTTCCATTACTATAATGACTTAATCAAGGCAGGCTAACTTTATAAAGTTCATGTTTATTTTACCTCATACTTCTGGAAATCCAAGATCAAGGAATCACTTCTTGCTGATGGAGTCCTGAGTTGGTCCCAAATACTACATGGTAAGAGACAGAGAGTCAGTCTCCCTCCCTCCCCCCTCCCTCCCTTCCTCCCTCCCTTTGCCATGATTATCCACCATGATCACAGTATCTCAGTTATGTAGCTTTAAAATATAATCCTGTATGAAGTCATGCTATTAAAATTACTTCTTCCTCTGTATTGTGTTAGCTTTTCAGGGCTCTTCTGAGCTCCATTTAAACCTTAGAACTAGTTATCTTGCTGAGATTTTTGGTGGGTTTATGCTGAATGTATAAAACAGGCTGAGCAGATGGTTAAATCTGAGTCCATGAACATAGGACAGCTTTCCATATGCTTGCTCCTTTAACTCCTCCACCATCATAGTTTTCCTTATAGTAGATCTTTTACTTACACTTTGCAGTGCTCAGGATTCAGTTCTGAATTTCACACATGCTAGACAAGTATTTTTGCCCTTGAGATAAACCCCCAGTTCTAGATAGTTTACAAATTTTGGAATTCTATCTTATTTAATTAAGGGTATGCTAATATAAATCATATTATTAATTTCAAATTTCATTGTTACTAAATAGAAAGTGATTTTTAATTTTAATCTTGTATTGTGTAGCCTTGTTACAATGGCTTATTGTTTATTAGCTGTGGGGTGGTTTTTGTTGTTATTTTGTTTGCTTGTTTGTGTTGTGTGGGAATTTTTTTTTCTACATTGACAGTCCTGTCAGATGTGAACAAAGGTAGTTTATTTCTTTCTCCCAAATCTGTGTACCTTTCAGGTCCTTTTGTTGTATCATTCATAGCCAGAGTGGGTCTGATGTTAAAAGTGGTAAAAGGAAAGTAACTTAGCTGGTTACTTTGGGGTCCTGTGGGGCTCGGAGGTTGGGTTAGGAGTTTGTTTGTATTCTCTATGGGAAATTCTCTCTTTTGGGCTTGCTGACCATTTTTCATCATGATTGGATGTTGGATTTTATCACTTTGTTCTCTGGATCTGTTGGTTTGGTCATACATTTCTTTAGCTTTTTGATGGGATGGATTTCATCAGTCGGTTTTCAGATGTTGAACCTGTCTCTTATACCACTTGCTCACAGTGTGTACTTCTTTTTGAATCAGTTTGCTATGTTTGTTTGTTTGTTTGTTTGAGGAGTTTTGCCCTGAGCTAATGAAAAGTTGTGCTTCAGTTTTCTTGTACTGTTTTCTGGGTTTGGCATTGGGGGAAGGCTGACCTGGTAGAATTTTCATCCATACTTTCACCTCCTTAGAAGCTGCCTACACTTTCTCCCATCAATGTCTGGTGGCATACAGTATGAATATTGTTTGGATAAATTGCTTTTGGCTTTGGAAGGTTATTAATGTTCTATTCAGTTAATAGTGATGGGACTATTTGTATTGTTCACTTATATTGTTTATTTGTATGTGAAATTTAGCATTTTATGCTTTACAAAAAAATGGTTCAGTTAGCTAGATTATCAGATTTATGGGATAGAAATAGTTGTTGCATTCATGTATTATTTTTAATGCCCATGGTAACTTTAGTTTTGCCAACTTGTTTATTTCTGATATTAGCAGTTTCTTGTTCTACCTATCTTGTTCTGATTTTCACAGCCTCTCTAGAGTCTTAATGATTTTAGTGATGTTTTGGGTAAAGCAGCTTTTGGCTTTATAGATTCTGTTGGTTTCCCTTTTTATTTTTTAAATATAGTTTAATGTTTTCTTTTGTATACCTTCATTGTCAGTTCTATTTTTACATAAGAATATTTTCATACAAGACTGTATTGTATTTTGAACGTATTCCTCTGTTTTCTATTTTTATTTTGCTAATTTCTCTTAATTTTACTTGTCTGCTTGTGTTCATACTGGATTAGTTTACTCTCCGTTTCCTAGTTTTTGGAAATGAAAGCTCAGATTATTGGCTTCAGAGCTTTCTTCCTTTTAAATACATGTATTTGCTGCTAGGACATTTTCTCCAACAAGTTTACAGTGTATTCAGCATGTCTGTGTGTCTTGTTGTAGTACAGATAGGAAATGCTTTCCCTAGAGCCAGATGTGTTGAAGGCTTGGTCCCAGAGAATACTGCTGCTGATTAGTTTATGATGGTGAGAAGAACATCCACAGGTTAGTATCTTGGTGTATCCATATCTCAGTAGACCACTGGGATGTAGAACCTGTTTGGAGAATGTAAGTCACCAGGGACTGGAGGTTATCATTGGAGAAGATATGTTGCCCTGATCCCTTCTGTGTCTTTCTGTTTCATGGCCACATGAAGTGAGCACCTTCCTCCGCTGTGCCTCTTTGCCAGTGTATTTTGCCTTAGGCCTAAAACAAATGGGGCCAGCCAGATAGTCTCATAATTTATCTTCTTTCTCTCAGTTAACCCTCTTAGGTATTTTGTTACAACTACAGAAAAAGTATGTAGAATTTTATTTTCATTTAATTCATAGCCTTTTGTAGTGTTTTCTTGAGATTGTGACTTGTATGTATATGTAGAAGTATATTTTTCAGTCTCTTTGTGTTTGAGAACTTTTCTAGCTATCTTTCTGTTAATCATTTTATTGCTGTTACTACTAATTCCGTTATGGTCTGAGGGCAACTCTGTCATAGTTCCAGTTGCTTTAAATGTAGTAATGCATAGAAGATGGTTCAGAATGTGGTCTCCCCTGGAGTTCGTTTCATCTGTGCTTAGTAGGAATGCATATTCTGCTGTTCGATCAAGCAGCCTTGGTGCACTCTGTTGTATTCAGCTGAATTTGATTGATTAGGTTGAGTTTAGGTATTTCCTCAATTTTCTATCTGCTCTTTCTATCCTTTTGTGACAGAAGAATTTTTAAGTGTCCATCTATAATCCTCACAGTTCTATCAGATTTTTTCTTATATGTTTTTAAGTTCTCCGGTTAGGTAGACATACAACAAGGATTTTTATATTTTCTTAGAGAACCAAAGAGTTTATGGTTGTATGATGTCCTCCCTGGAGTCTGCTCTTGGATATTAATACAACCACATTAGCTTTCTTCGATGCTACTCATTATTCAGTATGTTCGTTATGAATTATTTCTTCACATTCAATTTCTACTTGCTCACCTACCACCTTGCAGCCACAGTGGTGTTCAGCCCTGCGCTGGCAAATAGAGATGCCTCCAGCTGGCTGTCATCAGGCCCCTCTGCTAATCCGCAGCCCTAGCTTCTCTGCACCCTTCTTTTCAGCTGACTTTTCCTATTGATTAGTGTAGTATGACATGCTTTTCTCCAGTCCTTTACTTAAATGTGTTTCTTCCTTAGATTGTGTTTCTTATTGACAACATTCAGTTGGGCTTTTCAATTTGAACTTTGATGGTCTCAACTTTTTCAGTAAAATTTAGACACAATTTTCAAGTTTCATATATAAGAGGCCAACCTATCACCTTGAGAATAACAGCCTATGTACAAGCAAACACACTCCATTTCTTGCCCTTTCTCCTCCAAAAGAATTTGATGTTCATGAATTTGCAACTATTGAGTTTGTAGTTTCCCCTGTGAGGCGGCTATGGAGGAAGTTCACATTGATTGTCCAAATTCTAGAGTCACAATCTGAAACAGGAACCAGTTTGCCCAGTGTTTGTTTGGTTTTTTTTGTTTGCTTGTTTGTTTGTTTGTTTTTGTTTTTTTGGGTTTTTTTTTGTACAGCTTTTATAGCTGGAGTGACCACACCTAGGTCATTTCCAGTGTGATGTTAGGCTGGTGACCCTCCCTCACTAAGCTTGAGTACCCTCCCCTGCAGTAACAAACTGTATTGTCTCAGGGTTGCCCTCTGAAAGCTGCAGGCATATTTAGATGACTGATTACTGATATAGTTGACATAATAACTGTCATGTTTGTGCTGCTTTTTATTTGCTTTTGTTTTTTTCCCTCACCTTTCAGCCATTTGTGGTTTTGGATACTTTGTCTGACGTTTTTCTGTTTTACATATTACTGATACTTCTCTTCTTTATCTTTTAAGCAGAGCCCTGGGATTAGTAAGCTATGTTTATGACTAATCTAGAGCTTCCTTAAAAAGCACTCTCTTGGGTAGCAGTTGCTGGGGCACACTAAAATAACAAAGTGTTTCTGATTCCTCACCTCATCATTTATATTCTTCTGTCATTTATTAGGGCCCACATAGGTATGTGAGGAGCTGTTGTCACTAAGGACAAGGGTAAAAAGTAATGTCTGCCTCTTCTTCCACAGATGTCGTCTTTGCTCCCGGAGACTGACTTTCAGTCCCACATTGTTTTTCTTCTGACAAGCTTAACATTTTGAAATGGGAGTCTAAACAATTATTTTGGCTTTCATTTGTCTGAAAAAAGTCTGTAATTCCCCATTTCCGTTGAAGGGTACTCTCCTGTGGGTACTCTACTCTAGCTTGCTCACCTTCATTGTCAATACTAAATATTTAACCTCTGACATTTTTTTCTTGCATAGTTTCTAAGAAGTCTGATGTCATTTTCATCTTTGTTCCCAAATAGACGAATTGTTTGCCCTTCTGGCTTTTTTTTTTTTTTTCTTTCAAATCTTTGATTTCCTGAAATTTAAATCTGATATGCCAGGGTAAAGGTGTTACTCAGTGGTGGAGTACACACTTAGCATGCCCTGGGTTCAGTCTCAGCATCAACAAAACAAATAAAAACAGCTACTAGGACCTAAGCAAGTATGAGATGATGCTGTTTTGTTATTGACTTGTAACTTCGCTCAGTGTTTTCTGAGCTTCTGTGTGTGGGGCTGTCTTAGGGCAATTTTTACTCATCATTGCTTCTAATTTTCTTGTTCTTTTGGTATTTTCCTTCTGGTATTCCCATTATACATATATTATACCTTTTAGAGCCGTGTTGTAGTTCTCCCATAGTCTACTTTTTCTAGTCTTTTTTTTCTCTTTGATTTTCAGTTTGGGAAGTTTCTATTAACATATCTTCAGCTTTGAGTCTTTTCTCTGTCATGTTCCGTTTGCTAATGAGCCCGTCAGAAGTGCTCAGCATTTCTGGTAGGGTTTTGATCTCCGGCATTTCTCTTTGATGGCTGGAATCCCCACCCTTTGCTCAAGTTCTCCATCTGCTCGCGTATGTTCTCTGCTTTTCCCTTTAGATCCTTAGTATATTAATCACAGTTTTTAAAAATTAATGGTCTGATAATTTTAACATTCTTGTCATATCTGACTGGTTCTGATGTTTGCTCATTCTTTCAAGCTCTGCTTTTTGCCTTTTAGAATGCCTTTCGTTTTTTTCATGATGTGTAACAGGATATCCCAGGTGAATAGAACTGCATTGAATAGGCTTTTAGTAAGGTGATGAGGTGTAGGGGGCAGAGGATTGGTCTATTTTAATGATTCCATCTGAGTCTTTTAGGGATCTTGTATTTCTGAATTGTTAACT
Source organism: Sigmodon hispidus (assembly GCA_004025045.1). Classification (NCBI taxonomy): domain Eukaryota; kingdom Metazoa; phylum Chordata; class Mammalia; order Rodentia; family Cricetidae; genus Sigmodon; species Sigmodon hispidus. The sequence goes on along the minus strand of PVIH01001960.1, from coordinate 197,060 downwards.
TCTCAAGGTCTCAGAATTTCCACCCTATTTTACTTGGGACAATATGCATTGAAGAGTCTGAATTGATACATTTCCTTTTCTAACAAGGTAGGGCTACAGACCTGCTTTCTGTTCCTGCGGCTCCATCTTCATTAAAAAGTCTGAGAAGTGGTCCTGTTGTCTTTAGAAAGTCACAAATATTTTGCCTGAGAGTTTTATTATTTCACTAGGCATTTAGGTCTATGACCAATTTTGATTGACCAGGTTATTTAATTCTACTCTGAAAAGATGACTCATCAGGAAATGTACATCAAAAGCCCAGTCTGTATTGCTTCACACACAATTGATATTGCTAAGATTTAAAAAAAAGAAAAAAAAAAACCAGAAACTAGAAAGTGTTGGTAAGACTGTGGAGAAACTAGAAAGCTTGTGTTTCAATGGTAGAAGTATAAATTATGGAAGAATGTGTGGAAGACTGCGGCATTTTCTTAAATGTTAAAACAGAGCTCTATACAAGCCAGGAATCCCATTTCTAAGTCTATACTAGATCTATTGAAATCAGTCCTCCTAGAGGACCTGTGTGTGCACCAATGGCTGTACCACAGTCATTCCACAATAGAAAAAATGATAGAAAGAAGCCAAGTGCCCATCCGCTAATGAATAACTAAACAGACTGGTAGTCACATGCAATAGAGTATTATTCAGCCTTGAAAAGGAATGGAACTCTGACATGTTGCAAGATAAATGATCATTGAGGACATCATCTGCCATTAGCCAAATGGAAGCAGATTATACTTTTAGGTGTTTTGGCAATGTTGATTTACTTATGATTACCTCTTATCTGCCTAATACAAGTTATCAACCCCCCCCATCCCGTTCTTATTTTGTTTGTTTTTTCAAGCTATACTTTTTTCTTGGTGCATAACATGGTATTTCTGATAGATGAGACTACATTAAACAGCTCCTCAGGAAAGTGGTGAGATGTGCAGAGGGGAAATGCTCTGTATCTTATGACAAAGTCTTGGTCTTTTGGGAATTTTATGTTCCTGAACATGAATGTGTTCTAATCTTTTGAGATTTTTTTAAAATATTTCCTTTACTTTGGAGAATTTCTTTTTTCATGTATTTTTGTTCACTCAGTTTTTTCTTCTATACAGTCTAAATTTCCTTTAATATCATTAGTGGCTTTTTAAATTTCAGATACTAAATATCTAATTTTCAGTAGCTTCTATTTATGTGTATAAGATTAAAATTTATGTAAAAGATCTGCACATATCTTATGTAGATTTTTCCTGTTATTTTTTTCAATGAATACTAAAGTATGTGGTATTTGATACATATCTATTTTTTATATTCTTATAAATAATGTTAAATTATGCCTCAGTGGATAATTAATTTATTTAAATAAATTGGATTCTTCAGAGACTTAATTTTGGCTTGGCTGGGAATATCTCTTACTTCACACTAGTTTAACTTTGTTACTGAGGTGACACTTTGCTAAGGCTTGCCTAGCACCTTGTCCTAGGAGCATGACTCTTCCCTGGTCACGAGGGGGGTAGGGGTTTGCTCAGGCTGCTCTTCCCTGGTGCTTCTTTTCCATCTCGTGAATTTTCACTCACGCCTACACAGGTCGGTGCTTAGCCAATGACTACAGCATGTTCTTCCCAACGCACCCCCAATGCAGTTCATTTTTGGAATCCTGCTTCCTTGACTTTCCACCCTCTGATCTGTTGCCTTTCCCTTCACTTCCTCACTCTTTCTGAACCCTTTCCCAGACAGTGAGGGCACTAGTAAACCTGCCGGTGTCCTTCTCTTCTCCCTTGCCATCTAGTTCCCTGGAGTGGAAACCTTTAATCTTTTGTTTTGCTTTGTTACTTTTTTATTATTTAAAAGCAGTGGGTAAGACCTGTTACTGTTACTTTATGTTATCAGGCAGCCAAAGCCCCCTATTTGTTGTCTTCTTGTGTTTCCTTTCTATGTTTAGAGGTAATCTGGGTGCTCTTAGGTGAAGTCATTGTTTATATTGATATTTGCTTCCTGTTGCTCAAGAAGTGATCCCATGTTTTTGAGGCACCTATTGTTCAATTCTTGTCTCTGTAGTAAAAGAGGTGGCACCCTAAGTGAATGCGATTGAGACTTTGGCAATAGCATTAGTGTTTAAAATCCACAGAAACCTGGGATCTGATTTGCCTCTTGGTGCTTCTAGTTTTCGGAGTTTTCTTCAACTAACGGGGTCACCCTTTCCCTTTTTTCCCCTTCTGGAATCATGATCCATAGGCTTGAATTTTGGTCCAAGAGCCCAGCATACTTGACTGGTTAATTGTCAGGACAAAAAGAATACTTTAAGCAGATAGAAAAAGATGAACTTGGAATAAGAGATGTTTATTTCCAAGTCATTGGAAAGGATTCTGGTTTCTCCTAAAGAAGAAAGCTCAGTCCTGGTTGAGCATCATGAAACCACATGTCTGAAGGGGCAGTATGCCATGCTTGCCAAGGATAGGCCTGGAGTATTACTAACAGCATCTCGGTGTGGGTGGTTTAATTGTGAAACCTATATCTGTACACGCATACAAGAATCCTCATTTGAATGATTCATTTTATACATACACATGCAATATTTATGTGGTCGTCATCCTATTTACAAAGACTAGTTTACATAATACAAGGTAAGTGTTAATTCCTTGGATGACACATTTACTGTTTACTTTGTGTGTTAAACAGTGGAGAGTGTGTACTGACTAGTAGACATTAATTTTTTTTTTTTTTTTTTTTTTTTGCATTTTTCCTGCAGACGATCTTAATGCCACCCACCAGCACTGTGTTTTGGCTGGCTCACAGCCTCGGTTTAGTTCTACCCACCGAGTGACAGAGGTAAGCAGAAATAAAAGTGTGACGATTCACACTTAACTGAATGTGGCAGGGGTTTATCATAGAGTTTTGGGAGAGTGCTTAGCTGGAAAATCACACTCATCTAATTTGCCTTTAGTATTTACTTTACTTTTTAGCTCTGAGTTATAGTGGCTGCAATTTTCAAGTTTATTCACAGTATAGGATTAATTTATTTTGCTTTTTGGAGCTGTTCCTTTAAAAAACACTATTACATGTTGTGTGTGTGTGTGTGTGTGTGTGTGTGTGTGTGTGTGTGTGTATGAATGTATGTATGTATGTATGTGAGTGCTCACCTCAGCATGTTTATAGAGGTCAGAGGACATCTTGTAGGAGTCAGTTCCTTTCTTTTACCATGAAGGCCTCAGGGATGAAACTCAGTTCCTCAGTTTTGGTAGCAAGTATCTTGCCTACTAAACCATCTTACCAGCCAAGGGTTTTATTTCATGAAGTAGGTAAGTGCCATTAGATATGTTGATAACTTTAGACTTCCATGGGTAACCATGACTGTTGGGGTCAAAAGCAAAGAAAAAGAGGTGAATTTGTTTGCTCGTGTATTTACTATTCGAGTTCAAATAGCTGAGATCAACATCCCCCCTTAATTTTTGGTTGGATAGCTGAACATATGAATATAAATTTATGAGAAACCTACAGTGTTGTCAGAGAACTTTTGAGTCCCTAGTCATGTTCAAAGCCCAGTGGCGAGGCAATAGCTGGCAGGCAGCCTATCAGTCGAGACTAGATGAAAATTGTAAGGTGAGAAATATGTCTAGCAGTCACTCCAGGGTTTTAGAGAGCAGGAGAGTGATGACAAGGATCATAGACTGGCTTCCTACCCAAGTATTAATTAATGAATGAATTAACTAATTATAGGTTGCTAGAGATTAAGTCCAAGGCCTTGTCATATGTTAGGCAATTACTGAGCAACTGACCCCAGTTCCCTAGCTTGTTGACTGTGTTGCCTTATAGCTTGATCTTCAGAGGATACTAGGGAATACCTGTGGGGATATGAGAGAAAAGAAATTAACCTTATAGAATGGCATAAGTTCAAGGTCTTGCCAGTCCTGAAGCTGTACAAGGCCACTGAGTCAGGCAACACCATGTCTTTTGCTGGTAGACTGAGTATCAGAATGTTGTGTAGCAGAAAGGGCAGGCATATTTCCAGAGTGCCAGCAAGCCTAGCAATCATTCTGTTTTCCTCTTTTGCAATCTTTTCTTTGCTGTTCACTCATTTCTTTTGAATGTCTCAGTGTCTGTTTTTGTGATCTGCACTGTAAGCATGGGAAGGAGAGCCACCCACAAGGCCGTTCTGCCCAGCCCTTATTCAACTTTGTTTGGGGAGCAAACGTTAAACACACAAACATACAAATCCTTATCTCAGGCTAGTGATTGGAGTTGTTTCTTAGAAAGGTAAATACCATTGACAAATGTCATTAGTGCAAAGTAAGTTCTTTTAAGAAGGAGGAAGGGTAAGAAATGGAGAATGGAATATTTGTAGACCATCTGATGTGGTACAGGATCACTCTATTTTCTTTGTAGCCATCTGTCTAGATATAATCCTCCCAAGAGTCCTGTTCTCATCAATCACTTGAGTATGTGCTATGTAAGCATTTCTCTCTTATGTCTTTTATAATCTAACCTATAAGAGTAGATGGATAGGCTTATTAGTATCCTACTCAAAGGGCCTGTGGCCACTGAAGAGGAAAGTGGTTGGAATATGTGTTTGATGGGGATACCAATATTCTCAAATGCATATGATTCTTGGTAGCCAGTGGGTTATTGCATCTAAGTCTTTTAGAATGGGAAATAATGGAGAACCACAGAGACTTCTTGTGGGAGCTTACTCCACCTCTGTTTACTAGAATGGACACGAAACAAGAGACAGCAAACAGTCTCCATTGTGAAATTTCTACTCAAGGAGTGCTGCTATTTAGAAGGGATTTTACGTCATTCATCTAGCATTTCTATTAACTATCTGACACTGAGGAGGCATTCTCTTAGCTGGTTATAACAAGAACAGGTGATTCATTAGTGTCTCCAAGATGCCTACAAGTCAGGTGTGATGGTGCATGCCTGTAATCCCAATACCCTAGATGATGATGAAAGAGCTCACACATTCCAGCCTGGGCTATAGAAGATGCTCTCAGGTGAGCATACAGTGCACAATATGAAAGGAAGCTGGAAAGTTCTGGCATATCCTGTGCTGAAGCTTTGAATTCTTTTCCCATTTGGACCAAACTGATACTGTCCATTAGTTACTTTCAAAAATATTCTAAAGCTTAGCATTCTTGGATTAACTATACCTACCTTTGTATCTTTTGTATTTTTAGAGAGGGGCTATGCATAGTGATTCTCTTGGAAGAAAACATTTCTCCAAGTCAGGCTGGGAATGTAGTTGTCCACAAGTTCCAGGTTTAGGTCAGCAGCATACTATAAGTGGACCATGTGGCATGTGCCTGTACCCCCAGCACTTGGAAAAAAGAACCAGGGAGATCAGAAGTTCAAGGTCATAATATAGCAAGTTTGGGGCCTGTCTGGGGTATGTGAGACCATCTCAGAAAAGAAATATTACTGCCAGAATATGATTGTTATGTTCTCTGTGGTTTAGTTCAAACTGCGCAGTATTTTAATAATTAGATACCTGTAATGTTAATTATTTAAATATCTCTTTCTGTATTATATTTATCAGTCAGTAAATGACTGAATCATTGGGCTGCTCCTATAAAGTTTTATTGAAACACTCAATTTTGTTTACATACTTTTGTAATAGAGCTGAGTATTTGTGGTGTCCAAGTCCAAAATAGTTAGTGTCTAGTTTTTAAATAAACACTGCTAGTCTTATTATACATGATTATAAGTAAATAGGATTTTCAGTGGGCAAGTATCCTAAAATTAAAAAAAAATTTAAATTGCTATTTTAGTGCAACTTTATTTTCAGAATAATATGACTACTGATGTAAAAACTGTTAACATTCAGAACTGATAATAGTATGGTGAAGCTGTATGTATGTTGCTGTACATCTTGTGGGTTTAATCTTTGAAGCTCTTCATGATGCTATGTACATAGTGCCATGAAAACACTCACATCTTTAGTCTCCCAACAGCACACTTAGGAATCAAACCTGGGAACTAACTCAATAAAGAGAATCAATAAAGATGGTTACCTAGCACAGATAATGGAGAAGGCTGTGCAGATTCTGGTGCCTCTGATGAGTTCATGAAGTTGACTCAGTTAGCAACACTGAAAGTGGTCATTTGAATTCTTATAGTGAAACCGCCCATGCTTCTGTTGATGCACAGGCCTGAGACTAAAAACTAGACAGAGGCTCAGGTGGCAGAATGTATCTCATTTAAAATGTTTTATTTCGTCTTTTGTTATTGCTTCCAGTGACCAAAGAAGGGAAAGACCTTCCTTGTCAAACACTAAAAATACATTTTTGTTTCTCTCAATAAAAGAGGAAAAGAAATTCCTACTTTTCAGCCCCCACATTTTCCAGAGCTGCCTCCCCTTCAGAATACTGTTTTATATGGCTTAGATGTGCTCCATCCCCTAGATGATTGGCTGTTGCAGTAGAAGGAAGCAGACTGTCTTGTGGAAATGATACTGTGATATTCCTTGTAGTTAATGGGAGAAAGTGCAGTGTGTGGAGCATTTGGTTGTATATGACCAGAACTGTTTCTATGAGCTCTTTTTATTTATTTGATTTTAGTTTTATTTCCAGAAGTTCTTGATACTTAACAGTGTTTTTTTCTAAACTTAAACTTTATGTAATTATTTTTTAAGTAGGTATTTAGCCAGTTCAAAATTTAGGAAGTATAGAAAGTCATATATTTTCTCTTTTTTCCTCAAATAAACTAGTTCTACCTTCCTAGAGACTGCCAGATGTTATCAAATTTGTTTTACCATTACAGTGGTAATATGCATCAGTCTAAGACACAGGCACATGGCTTTAGCCTTCCCTGTACCCCTTTCTATAGCTCTTGTTTTACTTCAGAGACCTTACTGATAATTACCTACCAACAAGTGATTCTTATTTTGGTGTGGGCATTGGATTTTTAGATATGACAGCTAAAGCATAAATAACCAAGGAGGAAATAGAAAACATGAACTTCATCACAAACTTAAATATCTTTTGTACTTCAAAGTGAGCTGTCAACAAAGTAAAAATGGAGTTGAAGAAGATATTAACAAGCCATGTATCTAATAAGTATCTCTAATTAGAATGTAAAAATAAGGCCAACAATTCAAAAAGAGAAATGATTCTGTTTAAAATGGTGAATGAGATAAATAGACATGTGTCAGTGAAGGACACACGTGATATCTAGGAGTGTAGTTCAGTGGTAAAACACCAGCTTCTCATGTACAAAGCTTCCCCAGTACTGGAAACAAGACAAAGAAACAACAACAACAAAAACATTTGTAGCAACATTAGTCATCAGAGGATTGCCAATAGAAACTAGTTAGTTCTCTCACACTAGGATGGCTACAGTCAAAGGGAGGCAATAAATGTGGGCGAGGCTATGCAGAAACAAGAGCTCGTTTGTGTTGCTAGAAGGAATGTACTATGTATATTCTGCAGTGACTTTTGGGTAGTCTGGCACTTCAGAAAGCTACTGGCACTCTATGGCATAGTGATCTTATACCTGGGTAAATGACCAAGAGAAACGAAAACTTGTACATGAATGCCCATAGTAGCACAAAACTGGGCACAAGGTTGTAATACTGATGCTTGCTGCAACAGGGATGGGCCGTAGAGACATATTAGTGTAAAAAAGGCCACACACAGCCAATTATTTTAATGACATACAGCATGAAGCAAGTTAGTGCTGGTGGAAATGACACTAATGGGCAAGGGTTTCATGTGGAGTAACAGAATCATCCTGGAGTTAATTGTAATAATGACTGTACAACTCTAAATATATTAAACAAGTAAAAATTTAAAAAATGCTGAATTGTTGCTCTGAATAGTTGAACTTCAACTGACTTCAATTTCAGTAAACCTGTGACCAAAAAAGCAATAAAATATCAAAGAATGCGGGCCCACTTCTAAGTTCTTTATGACAGTTATATATAAAGTCAAAAGGTAAAGGCCTGCACTTCCCCTTTATGGCCATACAGTAAGTTAGGCTTGGGCAGGCTTAGTTCATCACATTGGTGGGGAGCGTAGGTTGTTCTGATTCTTAGATGTAGAAATGGGCATGCACTGGCTTGGTCTCACACCATACATAGGAAGCAAACATGAAGGTAGAATGCCTTGCTTGGTGATTGCCACTTAGAAGTGGGTACTGGGGCACTTTGTGAGTGGGGATTCACCCCCCTTCTTCAGTGGTATTTACTCTCACATCCTCTGTATTCTGAGGGTCACCATATTGCAATACACATTAGTCAAGTTTCTGTTGTGGACACAAAAACTTAGTGATTCCAAAGCTCATCCATGTCATGTTGCATAAAGAGGCAGCAATGGTTTCTATACCATAAGACTTGCTTGTAAGGGCTTTTCCATGTGCTTGCTTTAAATTATAAGTATTAAAAGTATTTTAAAGATGCATTTTCCTCAAGCATCTATATATTTTCTTATTCTAGGAAATCAGCTCATTATCAAAATAACTGAATTCATACTCCATCTGTATCCTTGGTTTTTCAACATAGGTTCCTTCAAAGGCGCGTGTCCATTTGGCCTTTGGCACATTTCCACAGGCCTAGAGAGGGGTGAAGTAGCTGTCTCTGTCCCCTCTGATAACGAGGTCTCAGCTTTACCTTTAGTGTGCTTGCTTAGTCTTCCTAAACCTGTTCTAGGAAGGACTGCAGCTTTCTCCTATGTATAGAAAAGGGAGGATTCTTTGCCTTTAATTTATAATATCACACACACACACCATTATTGCCATTCTAGTTTATGTGTTTTGCATAAACTTCTCCAGTCCCCATAGGTACATTCATGACCAAGACAAAAATAACTATCTTTGACAGTTTTGTTAACTGATTATTTCCTTGATAATTGTTTGTCACATTTCTCTACATTTCAGAGTCAGTTCAAGGTGCTGCAGAATATGTAGAATATATATGCAAACATCCATACACACACACACACACAGGTCATGTATATGACACACCTTACGGTCTATGTTTATTTAGAGGAAACCCATATAATAAAGACAGCCTGCAGCCTTGGGATCTGTGAGGCCTCGCTGGCTACACATAATCAAGAGGGTAGGCCTCTACTCTCTCATTTAGGTAGCATGAGCCGTGAGGAGGCAGGTGAGTACACAGAGCAGAGGTAACTGAGCAGGAAGGGTGCGCAGTGAGCTTGCAGTTGCTCACAGTCTTGCTGTGGTTCTGTCTTGGCAGTGCTCCACGGGCACCTTGGATTATATTTTACAACGCTGCCAGCTGGCGCTGCACAATGTCCTCAATGAGTCGGAAAACGGTGATGTCTCTCTGAAGTCCTTGGAACCTGCAGTTTTGAAAAGAGGAGAAGACATCCACAATGAGGTGAGGATGGTCAAGTAGTTGATGGGTCTGGGACTCAATCCTGCTTGTAGCTTCGTGAAGGTTTAACACAGGAGATTTGAGCCAGAGGAGAGGGAATGTTGAGACTCACCCCTGCTTGCAGCTTCATGAGGGTCTAACACAGAGAGGGCAAGTTACACAAACAGCCAAAAGCCCAGCATGTTGGTGTTAACAAAATATGGCAGCCACAGCTTCTAAACAGCAGGAATTCATCCTATTAGTCTGGACTGGGAAGCCCAGGGGCAAAGCTCTGGCAGTTTGGGTGTCTGCTGGGGACCTAATTCTGGATTCATACATGGTACGTTTTCATTGTCTTTGCACAGTGGAAGGGACAAAGCCTCATTGGCATTTCTTGATATCTGCATTGAGTCCATTCATAGGAGCTCTGTCCTCAGGATCAGGTGCCTCCTAAGTGTGTTGTGAGTTTGTGATGGTTAGGATTTCACTGTAAGAATTTGGCAGTGGAGAGCACTTACATTCAGACCCTGCTTTCTCTGATATCATTTCTATAGGAAATGCACAATGAGTATATAGCATGGCACCAGAAGGGGTTAAATTATATGAGTATAACCTTGAGACAAAGGAACTGACTTTTTAATGGATAAAAAGTGTCTTTCAAGTCTAAGAGTAGCTTTGCCCTAACTTCTGCAGAAAGATACCAACTTTACCTGCTCTGCTGCCCCATCCCTGTGGTTCTTCCCAATACAAACATTCTCGCAGAGGGACTGCAGCATGGGACAGTCAATGGCTTCTTTGAAGTCAGGCAGAAATAAAGGGACTTGCGGAGGATGGTTGCCCACCTAGCATTAAATGACAATGCTTTGCCCTTAGCTTTTCTGCAGTCTGAGTTCAGTGAGTCTACATCATGAAGTCAGTGTGCATCCTAAGATTACTGTTTTGTTTAATACTCTCAATTTCCACATCTCCAAATTTATATATTAACTGTTTAGCTTTTTTTCACCTTTTTTTTTGCATAAGTGACTTTTAAAAAAGAACCTTGTACTATTAAGTGATATCCTCTATAATTAGCCAAATATAAATGTAAAGTAGATAAGCATACTCAGTGAAGACAGAGCAGACTCATCATAGGCACCCATATAGGGAGAAGACACTAAGCCTGTGCGCTTCCCTTATGCTAAGGAGATTTATGATAATGATCATGCAACTTCGCAAGTTAAAAAAAAATGTTGACTTTCATACTTCAATAAAGACATCTGGAAAAGATCAAGTTAATAAGGGGTAGAAAATGGCTAAAATGCATCAACAATATCAGACATTCTTGTGGCATAATAAGAAGAAACCTGAACTATGACACCATTGCTGCTCATCCTGTCAAGCGATAACTGAGCTTACCCCAGGCCCTCTTCTAGTTGCATTAGGGTATACTGGTAAAGAAACAGGCACTGTAGTATATATATGGAGAAGGCAAACAAGAAACACAAACCACTGGTAACGTATGTAGTCTGTAGGATGCTGATGTTACTAATGTCACAGAAAACAGAACCGAGCAAGGAGATGGCAAGAACCAGAGAGCATGCATCTCTACTGGAAAGAAGTGTGGGGGGGAGCAGCATTTCAAGCAGAAGGAGCAGCCACTGTCAAGACCACAGGGCAGAGAATACTCAGTGTTCATGGGACAGTTCAGCATTTTAGTGCAGATCTCTAATCCAGGCCTCTTCTGGAAGAAATCATGACTTTCACAGTGAGGTCAGCAAACTAGGTGCTGACTTTATGGTATGGATATCGTCCATTCATTTTGCAATCTTCTCTTATCTTCTTTATCTGTGGTGTGTTGTTATGTGCAGAGGACAGGGAAACTGTAAAACCACACAGCAGAATCCTGTCCTCAGAATCCATCTGCCACAGAGACTGCTGGCTGCATTGACATTGTGTTAGGGAGGTGGCACAGCCCATGAGGGTTAGGCTGGGGTGAACAGATAAAAAGTCTTATAAATAAATAAATGGCCACTACCTCCTCATGTCCTATTCTCCAAAGTCATCTTAACTTGAAGGTTAAGTTGGTGGGTCAGCTCATCAGCAGGAGTTGTTGTGTTGTCATATGGGCTGGTCTGCAGTGGGGCTTGGTTTACTCACCTTTCCTGTATTTTTAGTAGTTATCTAGTTTCTTGTTTGTTTTCCTCTTCCTTCAAGGCCATGTGCCTTTGCTGGGCCAATTATAATGAAGCACTTTGACTACCTTGAAGCCATCTGGGTTTAGAAATGGCTTGTTTTCTAGCAAGGCAACTTGGAACTTCAGTGAGCAGAAGGCAGTGGCTTATTGATACCCCCATTTTAAGATACAGAAAAAAGGTTTGAATTCATTTATAAGCAAAATTCCCCTCTTTGTTATTAAATTGTCCATTTCTTCTTCAAACCAGTGTGTTGTAACCTAACAGGCTTCTAGCAGGTTTATCCTGGAAGTGACGCAGTGGGTTCTCAGTGTCTTCTGCTCCTGCCCCCTCTCCTGAGCCGCTCTGGAAGGGCTTCCTGTGTGTCTGTGTAGCCATAGCCAAGCACACATTAGTGCTGAAGAAACAGTGCAGATAGTGTAGTGAGACACATCTCTTTTAGGATGAGCAAACCTATTGCTTGACCTGGGACCAAATAACAGTCTAAACAAAGATGGCAGAGAAAGAGCATGCACTCACTGTGCTCTCCTCCAGGAGTGGTGGCAGTGTGCTGATAGTGGTTTTGAAATATGATTTTGGAGTGCTTCTCCTTTTTATCAATTTTTCCCAGACAGACTTTCACTGTGTTAGACTCAGACTCAGTCTTCTGCTTCAGCCATCTGCGTATTGGGATCACAGGCATGCACCACTGTCATTGACTCTTGTAATCTTTGCTCCACGTTGCCTGAGTGCTCACAGACTGAGGTTCATTTTAGGTTGGCAGATGGAGTCTGCTTCTTTCCCCTCCACATACTCTCTTGGTATTTCTGAGAGAAAACTAAACTTGGTTAATCTCTGTTGGCTGTTCTGTGGAGAAGCATATAAATATGAAGGTTATAGACATGCTCTTCTGTGTTGTATGGACCTGAGTCCACTGTACACTTGCTTTCATGGCTCTCTGAAGATGCAGGAGGCCTTTTATGATTAGTGGGACTCTAGGCTGCAGCCCACCTTCTGCCCGTGAGGAGGTTGGTATTATGTATATGTCAGAAATCAAGCCGTTTGGTTCATGTGAGCAGGGGAAGACTGCAGAGACCCTCAGGGAGCTATTCCATGTTGTCTCTGCTGTTCTTGTCTTTGGGGACCCATGTTACTGTGGGACCTTCCTGTCTCCTGTCTGCAGCTTGTTTTCCTGATGGCTTGTCTTGTCTTCTGCCCTGCTAGCGCTCAGCTTCCTCTGCAGGTTTTGTTCTCTAGAGAAAGGATGGAGACCCTGCTTCTGACGTGATTGGGACTTTCTGGGTCACTTAATATGCCTCCACTTTGATTTTTGGTTTAGGTCTGCAATAATAAAAGCTGTCTCCTTGGCTTTTATGCAAACCTATCTTGTGACTTTGCTATCCCCAGTATGTGAGGGAGGAAATTCTCTTAGTACTGAGGGAACTAGTGAAGGTGTGTGATTAGCATTCTGTGCTCTCCCACCCCCACTGCTGAAGGTAAAGGGCAGCTCTTAGCATTGAGTAAAATGTTAACACGCTGGATCTGGTGTCCACAAGAATGTGGCATCCTTTTAACCCTGCTTCAGCCTACAAGGAAGCCTCTGCCTGGAAGCCTCAGTGCTGAGCTTCCTGATTGGCATGGAAGGAGCAGGGTGTGAGCCAGCAGGGATGGAAACACTTTCTGCTCAGAGAACTCTCTAGGCTTGTTAGATGCTTAGAGACAGGAAGTTCTGGGGCTTGTGGTCTTCTCTAGCTAGTATTCTCTGAGAATATGACATATCCCAGGCTTAGAGCCATTTTTCTTTGACCAGCACAACCATCACTATCTTCTCTGCCTCTGCAGCCTCTACTCCTGCTTCTCCTCCTTCTTATCATTGATGATTTTCTCTAGCACACAAAATAAAGGCTTTCATTATGACATTTTCATCTATGTATGTTAGTGCACCTTGTTGTTATTCAGCCATTCACTGACCTCCACTGTCCTCCCCTCCTGCCTTGTTCTGTCCCCTTTGTCTCCCTAAATAGTCCTTGCTCTCACATCACACACGTCTCATGTTTTCCTTTAGAGTTCTTCCTGTCTCATAGTCTCTTTCATTTCCAGGCATGTATGTATGCATGCATATATAAAATATACATAAACATTTGTATCTGAATTCTCATATTTTGCCTGGCTTCTTTTGCTTAGCATAATGATTTCGAGTTCCTTCATTTTTCTGAAAAATGCCATGATTTCAAGCTTTTATTTAAACACAGCTGAGTAAACTTTCACATTTTTTTATTCATTCTTCTGTTGATGGTTATCTAGACCAGTTCCAGATCATTGCTCTTGTGAATAGTGTGGTATTAAACATAGATATGCAGGCACCTCCATGGTGTGCTGACTTAGAGCCCTTTACGCATACATGTCGGAGTGGTATACCTGCATCCTACAGTAGTTCCAGGTTTGGTTTTTGAGGGGCCCCATATTAATTCCATAATGACTCCACCCACTTCTGTTCTCACCAACAATGAATGAGGATTCTGATTTCTCTACATCCTCACCAGCATGTGTTATCATTTATTTCCTTGATAGTTGGGGTGGGATAGAATTTCCAGGTGGCTTTAATTTGCATTTTGCTAATGGCTATGGATGTTGAATGCTTTTTCAAGAATTTATCAATTCCATTTATTCACTTGATGATTTTATTTTGTGATATTTAATTTTTGGAGGTCATTTGGAATCTAGGAAGTGATGTCCTATTGGGTGACTGTTTTTCTATTTTGTGCATTGTCTCCTTTGATAATTGTTTATATCTCTGTGTAAGAGCTTTTTAATTTTATTTAATCACATTGGTAATTCTTGGAGCTGTTTTCTATGCTATTAAGGTCTTTTCCAGAAGCTCCTTAATTATGACTATATTCTGAAGTGTTTTGCCTTAGAAATTTCAGAGTTTCAAGTCAAGTCTTTGATCTATTTTGAACTGACTTTTGTCTGTGGAGAAAGATGTAAGTCTTGTTTCTTTCTTTTACATGTGCATATTCAATTTTCCTAGAACCATTATTGAAGAGGTTGTGGTTTTCCAATGTATCTTCTTGACATCTTTGTAAGAAATCAGGTGGTCTCCGTTATGTGGGTTCATTTCTGGATACTCTGTTACATTCCATTGGTCTGCTTTTATATCATTGCTATCTATGCTTTTTTGTTACTGTGGCTTTACAGTAGACTTAGAGATTATGTGTTATGGTACTTTTAGTATTGCTTATTCTGTTCATGACTGCTCTTGCCTTATGGGGGTATTTTGTACTTCTATATGGATTTTAGATTTTTTTGTAGTCCTTTGAACAATGTCATCTGACATTTTATTGGAATTGTATTGAATTTGAAGGTAGCTTTTTAAAAATATAACTATATCCTGCCAATCCATGAGTATTGGAGTTTTCCATTGTGTTTCACTTTTTTTTTCATCAATGTCTGATTTCATTGTAGACATCTATACACCTCTGATGAGGAAGGAAGTTCGGTTATAAATGGAGCTTTCCTCCTTACTTCTTTCTTTGCAAGTTAGAGATCTATGGAATTGTGGATTTCTGTGCTGGTTCTACATTCTTTTATGAGGAAGAAAGCATTTTCCAGGTGGAAGAGATTTCTAAGGTGTCTTTATGGACCCTCAAATTTAGGATTATGTTATCTATAAATAGAGATCATTTAACTTTTTTTTTCTATTTGTATACATTTCCTTTTTTCCTCTTACCTATTTCTCTAGTTAAAACTTGAAACACTATGCCAAACAAGAGTAGAAAGTGTGGAAAATCTTGTCTCATTCCTGATTTTAGAGGGTCCATTTTAGATGAGTCATGGCATATGATTATCCTCATTTGTTCTTGAATTTGATTTGTAAAGATTTTGTTAAGAAATTTTGTATCGCCCTAAACCCAAGCCTTAAGATGGGGCATGCAACTTAGACCATGGCTGGCATAATAGCAATGCTACAGCATGGGAGCAGCCTAGTCCCTGGACACATAGCTGAGAGATCAGAGGCCAAACAATGACTTCCGCCCCCTTAACCCAGGTCCTGAGACTGGGCACAACTTCGGCGGCCGAACACAGTCTGCCCAGACCACAGCTGGCGTCATAGCACTAGGCCTCACAAGACCCTCTGAACACACAGCTAACTAAGCCCTCAGACCAACAATCCACTAAGAGCCGACCATGTACTAACCAAGAGTGAATTGAGGAAACACTGGGCAGACACCAGTGCAAGAATACATACAACAATACAAAGATCAACAAGACACCACCAAAAGAAGCAAGTGGTTCTATAGCTTCAAGACTTGACCATAAGAATGAAGAGGAAACAAAAGGAAATTACCTTAAAAACAGCTTTATGAAACTAATTGAAATCTTAAAAGAGGTTATAAAACAAAAAACTTCCTTAAAGAAATAGAAGAAAATACAAACAGAAAATTAGAAGATCAATTTTGATCATCAAAAACGAGCAAATCCCTGAAAGAAAATAAAGGAAAACAAGAAAGAACAAACAGATGAAAGAAACTTTACAGGAATTAAAAATTGAAATAGAAGCAATAAAGAAGTCACAGACACAAAACCAAGACAGAGCTGGAAATAGAAAATCTAAAAAAAAAAAAAAAAAAAAAAAAAAAAAAAAAAAAAAAAAAAAAAAAAAAAAAAA
>PVIH01001960.1:119696-180810 GCA_004025045.1 Sigmodon hispidus | reverse complement strand
AACAGAATCCAAGAGATGGAAGAGAGAATCCCTGGGGTGGAAGCCTCAATAATGGTAATAGATACATCAGTTAATGAAAACACTAAAAGCAAAAAAGTCATCCATCATATAAACAAATTGAAGGAAAAAAAAAAACAAACACATAATCATCTCCTTTGATGCAGTAAAAGGCTTTGACAAAATCTAACACTCCTTTATGATAAAAGTCCTGGATAGATCAGGAATACAGGGAAAATACTTAAATATAATAAAGGCGATTTACAAAAAGCCGATGGCTAACATCAAACTAAATGGAAAAAAACTCAAAGCAATCCCACTAAAATCAGGAACTAGACAAGGCTGTCCCTTCTCCCCATATCTATTCAATATAGTTCTCGAAGTTTTAAAGCAATAAGAGAACAAAAGGAAATTAGGGAGATACAAATTGGAAAAGAAGAAGTGAAACTATTTCTATTTGCAGATGATGTGATTGTATACATAAATGACCCACAAAATTCTACTAGGGAATTTCTACAGCTGATAAACATCTTCAGCAACGTAGCAGGATACAAGATTAACTCAAAGAAGTCAGTAGCCCTTCTATACACTAAAGATAGAAGAGCTGAAAAGGAAATAAGGGAAACATCACTTTCTATAATAGCTGCAAACAGCATTAAATACCTCGGTGTAACTATAACCAAAGAAGTAACAGACCTATTTGACAAAAACTTTAAATCACTGAAGAAAAAAATTGAAGAGGATATCAGAAAGTGGAAAGATCTCCCATATTCCTGGATAGGCAGGATCAACAGTGAAAATGGCAATCTTACCAAAAGCAATCTACAGATTCAGTGCAGTTCCCATCAAAATCCCAATACAATTTTTTACAGACCTTGAAAGAATGATACTCAATTCCATTTGGAATAACAGGAAAGCCAGGATTGCCAAAACAATTTTGCTCAACAAAAGAACCTCAGGAGGCATCACCATCCCCGATTTCAAATTATACTATTGAGCTACAGTAATAAAAACAGCTTAGAACAGTTTAGGACTGGCATAGAAACAGACTTGTGGATCAATGGAATGGAATTGAAGACCCCGACATTAACCTACATACCTGTGAACACCTGATTTTTGACAAAGAGGCCAAAAATATTAAATGGAAAAAAGATACTATGTTCAACAAATGATGTTGGCATAACAGGATGGTAGTATGTAGAAAAATGCAAATAGATCCAAACCTATTACCCTGCACAAAACTCAAATCCAAGTGGATCAAAGATCTCAACATAAACCCAGCTACACTGAACTTGATAGAAAAGAAAGTGGGAAATACCCTCCAGTGCACTGGCACAGGTGTCTACATAACAACAGTAGCACAGACACTAAGAACAACAGTCAATAAGTGGGACCTCCTGAAACTGAGAAGCTTCTGTAAAGCCAAGGACACAGTCAACAAGACAAAACAACAGCCTACAGAATGGGAAAAGATTTTTACCAACCTTACAAGCGACAGAGGATTGATCTCTAAAATTTATAGAGAACTCAAGAAATTAGAACCCAAAACCCAAAATAACTCAATTAGACAATGGGGTTCAGACCTAAAAAGGGTATTCTCAGCAGAATTACAAATGGCTGAAAGACACTTGAAAAAATGTTCAACATCTTTAGGCATCAGAGAAATGCAAATCAAAACAACTTTGAGATACCACCTTACACCTGTCAGAATGGCTAAGATCAAAAACACAGATGACAGCTTATGCTGGAAAGAATGCCAAGCAAGGGAAACTCTCCTCCATTGTTGGTGGGCGTATAAACTTGTTCAGCCACTCTAGAATGCAGTATGGTGGTTTCCTCAGAAAACTGGGAATCAATCTCCTCAAGGATTTAGCAATACCACTATTGGGCATATACTCTAACGATGCATATTCACACCTCAAAAGCATTAGCTCAACTATGTTCATAGCAGCATTATTCATAAGAGTAAGAACTTGGAAACAACCCAGATGCCCCTCAACTGAAGAATAGATTAACAAACTGAGGTATTTCTACACAATGGAGTACTACTCAGCAATAAGAAAATATGATATTCTAAAATTTGCAGGCAAATGGATGGATTTGGAGAATATCCTCCTGAGCGAGATATCACAAACCCAGAAAAAGAAAAAAAAAAAAAAAAAAAAAGATGTCATTGAATTCAAGAGCCCAAGGCTAGAACACAGCTAAATGACACAGTGCTTCACTTCTGCATTGATGGCCTCTGGCAGGGGTATCGGTGAGGAAGGACTCTTCTTTAAGGGTCTGGCCACAGGGAGTTTAATTGTGCTCCAGTAAGTAAATGAGCAGCATGAATGGGCATTTTTGTAAATGGAGAGATCATAAGAGTGGGCATGAATGTGAGAGGTCTGATACCTCAGTTTGATGCATGATGTAAAATCACCAAATAATAAATAAAAAATGCATATAAAAAAGGAAAAGCATGAGAAGCAAGGCAAAAAATATATATAAATGCTAATTCACAGTTTATGGCTAAGCCATACATTGTAAAATTACCACTTCATACTTTTTTCTAGTTACAATAAATCCTTGACTTGAAGGAAAAAAATTTTCTGTTCAGTTATATGTTAACCATCCTATTTTGAGGTTCACTTAATAATAGTGTCAATTGCCTGGAATAGATATGCCCTGCTGAGCTGACCCACCTTGGGACTTCTTGCCCTTTTGGGGGAGTGGATTGTGGAGTTGGGGAGGGGAGGCTGAAGACTGACTGGGAGGGATTAGGAGGAGGGAAGGGAGGGGGAGCAAGGGGACACATGGGTAAAAAATACTTTATTTTATAAACAATAAATAAGTAAATAAACAATAATACTGTCAATGGAGATAACAAATAGAAACTTTTTTGTGAAAAGCCAACAAAAAAGAAAAAAGCCCATTACACATTCAAAAGAAGGCAGCCCTAAAGTATAGTAGTTCTATGAAAAGAATGAGTATTCCATATATTTTCCTTCTCTTCCAAATGTTTATTATCTACCATTGTTAGTGAATTTTGAATGAATAGATGAAAGAATAAAAAACTGAGTAACCCGAATGTAAAATCTAACAAAAATTAATCTTGTTTTCACTTTGAATAAAAGCCTATCTTGTAATTTTATTCAACTTCCTCAGTGAATAGCATATAGACTTTAGATGTGCATAATGAGGCCTAGATTCAGAAATCACTTGTAAAAGACTTGATGTTGCCTTGAGTAGACCTGCAGACTTGTGTTACTGTAGCACTATTTATATAGCCTGTTATGTAACCAGCCCATCATGTAAAACTAGTTACATTTAAGCAAAACAAGTTAGACCACAAGGACAAGGTCCTCTCAAGTGTGCAATTGAGGAGCGGGAAAAACAAGAAAGTAAAATAGGGTGAGAAACAGGTGAGAGGGAGTAAGAAGAGGCCTAGAGAGGAAGAGATGGTCCAAGTACAGTCCATGCATGCATAAAATGTCATAAGAAAACCAGTTGTTTACAAAAAGTGAGTTGTTTCTCATCAGCCCTGTAAACTCACTAGGAGGCATTGTGCCCACAACAAAATATCAGAATTAAACATTCGATTTGTCCTATAAAAAAAAAGAAAGAAGGAAGGAAGGAAGGAAGAAGGAAGGAAGGAAGAAATTTTGTATCTATGTTCGTCAGTGAATTTGGTCTATCACCCTTTGTTGCAGTTCTCTGGTTTTGAGGCTTTGCTAACACTGGCTCTGTTCACTGTGTTCCGAAGCCTACCCTCCTTTCTCTGTTTTATGAAATAGTTTGATGAGCACTGGTATTAGCTATTTTAAAAAAATATTTGTAAAATTCATCTGGTTCTGGGCTTTTCTTTGTTGGGACACTTTTTGTTATTTCCTTAGTCTTACTGCTTTTTATACATTTAAGTTGTTTTATATTTTGACTTAATTTTGGTGGGTCATATATGCTGGGAATTTATCCATTACAGAGAAGCAGTTTCTAGTCTTCTCTCTTCCCTGAACATCTACAACCCTGATTCTTTAAATCAGAAGTTACATTAATTTTTCTAATGGGAGTCAGAAGGGCTTGCACTATAGTGTGCATGTGGAGGGTAGAGGAATCAGTCCCCTCCTTCCACCAAGTGGTTCCTGGGCTCAGACTCAGGTTAATGGCCTTGGCCACAAGCACCTTTACCCTCAGAGCCAAGGTACTGAGGTGCCTGAGGAGGAAGAGAAGCTTCCCCCATATGCCCTTGTCCTGCTCTCAAGCTCTCCATCACAGAGGTACAGACTCCTGTGCCCTGATAGGTTGATAGGCTTGTTTATATGATAGTCTTTTTCCCCCCTATATACCAGGATGGTGAAGGCTTCCAAGGTTTCACTTCTTCAGTGCAAAAACCGGCCCAAGGGTTGAGAATCTGCTGGAAACCATTTATTCCACCTCTATCTAACTTCAGGCTTGAGGTTTTGCTGTCAGGCTGCTCTGTCAGTGTGAATAGTGTCTGTCTCTCTCTTCCTACTAAATGTGTTGCTAAATAAACCAGGATCGTCCCTAGTGTTGAACTGTGGCCATATTTCTTCTCCTTTCAAAATACTCTAATTTACTTTCAGTCGCCCACTGTCTTTTAACACCACAGACAAGGTTTAGCAACTGTCCTAAAGTTGCCCACATTCCTGTTTTGTTTAAACAGCTTTAGCTGAAATCAGTTCTGTACATCAAACATTTATTTAATGAAAACCAAAACCTTTCATTAGACTAGGTCTTCTCCAGTGTCTCTCTTGAGCCATTTCACCATTGTTAATCTTCACAAGTTGCTCTTTGTTTACTTCTTGAAAGTTCAGTGTAGAGAAACAACCCACAGTTCCCCATGGTCACAGTGATGGTGACAATAGCTGAGCCCAGGATCTGGAACATGATCACTCTTCAAAAGCAGATACCAGGACATGGTGCTGGGCTTGCTGCAAAACTAAAAGGAGTTTTGGGGTGAGATGGAGTCCTCCATCAATGATCCCAGCTGATGGTCAAGTGGAAGAGAAGCCATAGAAAGCTTGTCTGCACAGTGCTGGTCACGCTGTTCTCTTTATGAAGATTGCTTCCATTGCCAGAATCAGACAGCCTGACTCAGCTTGAGTGGAAAGAAGACACTTCATCCAGTTAGTGGTTATTGTCAGGACCTGACTTGTCATCTTCTCACCTCAGTGTCGCTTTCTGCCATGTTGGTTTCCATTTGACAGCAAAATGTCTACAGGCTTCTTCTTGTGTTTCTCTGGTCATGAGACCCGTTCTTCCCAAAATCAGGAAGTGGGGCAGTGGGGGATGCTTGGCTTAGCCCCAGGGTTCCACTTCCACCATTAGTATTCCAGCTGGAGCCCAGCCGCTAACACAGGACTGAGCCTGGAGGGTGCTGATGGGAGCTGTGTGTCCATCCTGTAGTTAGGAGCAATGCCTCTAGGTGCTCAACACAAACAGCTTAGTTTCTTCCCAGAAAAGAATGTCATCAGCGCCTTCTGTCTTTGCTACTGTTTGCCTATTGCAATAGACCCTTACTGAGTCAACAGGTGAGAACCTTAATGGCTGTGGAGGAGGTTGAATGTCTCTATAACTATTTATATATTGTTTGCTTATGTGGATAAAATTATCACCAGCTCCTCCTGGCCCTTGGGTAATTTCTTTCTTTTCAGTCTAAATTAATACAAGATACTCTTAATGTCTGTCTGTGTCATTGCCTCCTTAGCTTTTACTAAAAGTGTTTAATTGCTGTGTCTTTCCATGATACACAATGGAGGCTGTTTATACTCTAGGATCTGAATGTTCATTATCTGTGCCTGCAACATGTAACCTGGCCTGGCTGTCATTCTAGCAGGACCTCAACTCTAAGACTTCCATTTTCTTAGCTTTCAGAGTGCTCTGGAGCTATCGGGGTGTGTGGGGAACTGGTTAGGCCAGCCTTCTCTCACCTTTCTCGCCCTCTCTCTATAAAGTTGCAAAAAGAGACTTAAGCTAGGAAGTTATTGTGCTTATTGGTCTATCACAAGGACGTTCTAACCGCCACCTTCTTGTTCTGGTCTACAGGTCGAGTTTGAATGGCTGAGGCAGTTCTGGTTTCAAGGAAATCGAAACAAAATTTGCACTGATTGGTGGTATGAACCCATGACTCAGCTAGAGGGGCTGTGGAGAAAGATGGAGGACGTGGTAAGTTCATGAGGTCTGACCACACTGTCTGGGCACTGCTCTGTGCAAATCTTTAGCTGTCTAATTGTCACAGACAAATGTATATGTTATTAATCTACATGATTGTGTTAGGTTATTTCCTGTAAGGTAATGGGAGCAGCCTGTAATTTTATCACTAAAGCCTCAGCTCATTTCCAGAAACATTTCTGATATTCTTCACAGAAGACGCTCTGCTAGACATGAGCTGAGACACAGCCTGAGACCAGGGTCACAACAGTATCCAACGTTCAGCCTCAAGGGTTTTCCTACAACACTTATGTAGATAGTGTTGTGAGTGCCAATCTAGAGATGTGAAATCTGAAGTATAGAGAAATTAGGTGCTTTCCAAGGTCACTAAGCAGATGAGTGAGATGGAAGCAGAGGTTGACAGGCTGCCAAGTGCATGCATTTAGTCAGCATAACCCAGCAGTTCAGGAAAGAGAGAAACGTGGATGCCACCATGTGTTACTGAAGCTAAAATAAAACCATGGCCTGGCAAGACAGCCAACAATGTGAAGGCAGTTGCCACCAAACCTGGCATGCTGAGTTCTGTCTCTGGGACCCACATGGAAAGAGAAAGTGGACTCTCAAGTTGTCCACCGACCTCTACATACTCACCATGGTTCAGATGAGGATCAGGTCAAGGTCATCACTTCTGGGACTGTTATGAAGGTGCCAGTCTGGTTAGAGGCATGTGGAGAAGAGGGGATGGGGTGAGCTATATGGGGAGGAGCATTAGGTTTTGGAGCTGTGAAAACAAGATCAGAAATCAGGGCATTTATGGTATGTAGAACATGGACTGTATCAGCAAGATGGCAGATAAAAGGAAGCCACTTGATAACAGTAACAACAGTAAATGTTTGCATGGTCTTTATGTGAGTACTGGAGATTATCCTCACTCAATGTTCATGATGACCCTGTGGGACAGCTTTGACTTTTGTCTCACTTTTACATATAAGGAGATAGGAGCCCAGAAGCCTTATGTAACTTTCCCAAGGTCACCAGCTAGTAGGTGGGAGAGCTGGGATTTGAACTCCAGAAGCCTTGCTGCCCTTTGTGGGCCCACTGATCTGCCTCCAAACACTTGAATTCTGAAAGTAGAGGAAGGGTGATAAAAGCCTGCTGACCTGGAGAGTGCCACTTCATAGATCTGAAGTGTACTGAGAGCAGTGAGCTTCTCTGCTGGAGTGCACAGTGAGCACCAGTCCCCACACATAGTGTTTTTTAGACAGCTTTAGGGACCTATGGTTGACATGCAGGAAGCTAAACACGCATAATGTGGACAGTTGAGAGATAAATATACATCTATGAAGCCATAGTCATAGCCCACGATGACTCCTGTCTGTCATGTCCAAAGGAGTTCACTTGGCCTGCTAGTTTAGTATTATTGTTTTGGTAAAGATACTAGCACAGTATCTCCCTAATTCTGATTTTATAATAATAAAAATACCAAGTTACAAATAGGAAGGCCTCAACTTAGGAATGTGGATCAGAGTGCATATGTGAACTGACATGTCTGAGATCCCTTGTAAGGATCAGCATCTGGGAAAGGAATACTGTTACCCTTTTAATGGATTAATAGTCTCAGAGATAGATTTCCCCAAAGCCCTGAGTGAGTGCAAAACAGAGCACTGTATTGCCTGGCTGAAGGTGATGAAGAGTCTCTCTGCCTGGATAGCTCTGTTCAGGCCTAGGGAGAAACTGCTGTTTTTATAGGATGTGCACAGAAATCTGGATATCGCCAATTTTACATATGCACTTAGGATCCTGTTTGCTAAAGCCTAATTCTTAGACATTAGCCTGACTTTGAAATATAATTTAATCAAGTTATAAATTAAAACTTAGAAACAAAGAAGAAAAGAACTCAGTAATTTTGTAAAATAATTTTTTAAAAAGTTCTTAGTGCTTTCACTTAGGAGTATTCTCTCCTCAGTAAAATTTTTAATATTGTGCTCACACTAGTGATGTTCATTATTAATTCATTGAAAAGATACGAGTGTAGATGTTTGCCATTGTCTCCATATGTATATACACACATTTGGTAATAGTGACACACTAGTTAAAGAAGTATCTTCTATTTGTTTGTATTCATAACAACACACACACACACACATACATACACACAAATACTAAAAGGAGTAACAATCTGGTAATTTTCCAAAGCACAGTTTTTTGTACTTGGTGGGACATTCTTTAGCTTTGCTGTTTAAAAAAAACAAAAAACAAAAAACAAAATCAATGGTTTAGTGTTTCTCTCGAATACCACAGTTGGATAATTATCAGCAGAGTGAAGGCTTGGGCCAAGATAAAAGGGATGGTTCCTCTAAATTAAGTAGAAGCATTACTCTGGGCCTTGAAAAAAGATTTCTAATAAACTCTTAAGTTGTTTTTCCTATTGGAAGACACAGCAGAGATTAATCTTAGAAAGAGCCTGGCCGTGTGGCTCTTTGTGGTGTGGAATGAAATCAGCATTTGCTGGTGGGAGTCTGGCTGTCAGCCCTTTTCCAGATTTTTTAAACTTGTGAGCAGTAGGGGGCAATGTTGAGCCGCTAGTTGGAGGTCCCAAGATGCTGCCTTTCAGGAAAATGCATATAAATGTCCCATTAACTGCCAAGAATTATCCCTGTTGCTTCAAGTTAACTGTAATCTCCAAGATTCCATAACACAGGAAATCAGTTGTGGGTTCACAAATTCAACAGCAATTTCACATCAAAAGTGCAGTGTTTGGTGCACATTTAGATTCTGTGGAATTAAGCTAATCGAAAGGGCATTTCTGAATGTTCAAACTTCTCTTCTAAGGAATATATTATTCCAAATTATTATGATTTTAGACAAGCGATTCTTTGTTATCTTTCTGGTTTTTTGAGTTATAGAGTCATGGGAGTGTTGTGGAAAGATGTCTTTGATCAATGCATTTTTGTCTGTTCTACAGTATATCTTCCATCTTTTTCAATGAGAAAAATAAGACCTACAACCTTGGGCACAGCGTGCATTGCTTTCCCCCTTTTCTATTCTGAGGAGAGCAGCCTTGTCCCGGGGAAGGAAGAGGCAAGCGTTGTAATTTCTCTGTCCTTTTTCATGTGGCTGGGAGGGGCAGTCTTTAAAAGCCTATAGAAGAATGGAAAATGAATTTTGGAATAGCTGTGCTTCCATTAGTGGTAATTGCTGCACATGTCATAACCTGTCTCATATTTCATAAAGTTTAGTCAGCTGTACATAAGCTCCCCTCAGCTGCCTACTCCCTGTCCCAGCAGCCACGCTCTGGCACACTGTTCATCCTGCCGCTTCTGCCCTTAGGACAGTTTGACTCCATGCTTGCTCTTGTGATGTAAATGTTTTAAACCTTATATTCGAATGACATTCTGATAAAACATCACATCTCCCTTGAATATTACTTTGTGAATTTATTGAGCCTGGAGGAGCCTGACCCTTTGCACTCTGGTCAAGCCTTTCTTGCCTCTTTGCTCTCCACTCAAGAAGTCTTCTAACACTGAACTCTATTCACATATTTGTATTTTTTTCAACCAACTCACTGCCTCTCATCCAAGATTATCATATTAAGAGAAGAGTCTTCAGGATAGGACAGTTATCATTTGAAAGAACCCGTGCGAGCTTTTCTTGCCAGCTAAAGAGGAGTATGAAAAGCTGAGGTCTCCAGTGAGGCAATGAAGTCATGCCGAGGCCTGAGATCCAGTGGATAGCCCATTGGTCTCCCAGGGGCTGCTATCGCTCTTTGCAAAACTGACATTTATTTTACCTATAAAAATGTTTTAACACTATCAAATTCATGGTGAGACTGAAAAGAATGCTGGGTGTGAAATCCTCTAAATTGATGACATTTATTCATTTCCTTTTGACCTTAAAAGCCTTCACTTGGTACAGTCCAGTGGAATTCTTCCAGTTGAGCGTCCTGAGGAAGCACTTTGAGCAAAGCTGGGGATTTCTTCATGCATTCTGTTGTTGTTACTTTTCCTTTTTGGGGGAGAAAGTGGCTCCTGCTCATCCTCTGTATTCTGAGCCATTTCCTGTCCCAACAGTCCCTGGTGCTACAGTAGCAGACACTGTGCATGGTGATTGGCCTTAATAACCTTTGCTGAGTGTAGTGGGTGGGAGCCAAGGCTGGATTATTTTAATGTATCCGTTTTGAATCAGTGTAAAATGCAACATATAATTATGTTAGGTAAGCGATAGGCTACATTTCATTTGCCCATTTATGTTAAAATTTGGCTCAGGAGAGCAGAGAGATGTGGAACGAACATGAGTGGCTGTTTCATTTCATAACGTATAACCAAGCTCTTGTTAAAGTTTTAAGAGAGAAATGTTCTTCAGAATGTAAAGGCGTTCCTGACAAGTTATTTATAATGGTTTAATTCCGAGGTGAGTCATGCCTCTCTGCTTGTCATTGTGATCTGCATAAATCACCAGGGAACCCTGTTCTGGAGGCAGCCTGCTGCGGCAGGGACAGGTCTTCTGTTTGGGGCTCCCACAGTTGCAGGGGAGGAGTGAGCTGGAGAGCAGTTTGTTTATTTGTTTAGGAGACATTAATGAAGCTGTCACTACAGCTATGGATAAAATTCTTTGTAAGTGAACGTAGGGACATATGGTTTCTTCTCATGTACTGAAATATATATCAAATACAGTGATATTTGGATAATGCTCAGGTAAATTAATTTCAAAATGTCTTCTAAATTAAGCATTTTAGGGGACATGAGGGATATAATGATAAATTATAAACAAATATTTGGGGTTTATATTAATGGTGAAATCACTTAGATATATTTACCTCTCCTCATAAGTATTCCTGTGAATACTAAATTACATGTGCTAACATAATCTTGTCTCCCATTTTTCAGCATTTTTATTTTTAATTTTTTTAACTGTATGTATTTTTTTATGGATATGTGCACATGAATGCAGGTGCCTTTGGAGGCCAGAGGCGTCAGGTCTCCTGAAGCTGGAGTTAGAGATGTTGAGCCAACCAGTGTGGGTGCTGGGAATTGAACTTAGATCCCCTGCAAGAGCCTCATAAGCAGGCTAGAGAGATGACTCAGTGGTTAAGAATACTGGCTACTCTTCCACAGGCCCCAGGTTCAATCCTAAGCACCCACAAGGCAGCTCATAACTGTAACTCCAGTTCCAGAGAATCTGCCACTCTCACACAGATATTTATGCAAGCACATAAAATAAAAATAAATAAATCATTTATTTTAAAGAAGCCCTATAAGCTTTTAACCACTGAGCCATCTCTCCAACCCTAGGGTCAGAATTTCTAATTTAGGAGCAGAGTATATTATAGTAATTTAAGATCTGGTATGAAATGTCTGGTGGTTTTCAATTAAGATTTAAATTCCCCTCTCCCTCTTTTGACTGGGACATTGCTGAGTGGCTCAAGATAAGCCCAGATTGGAAGCAGGTTAAATAGTTACAAGCACCCAATAATTCAAATTCTGGAACATAGCATTTTAGGTCCTTGTGTTTATCTTTGGAAATTGGAAAAAAAAAAAAAAAAAAAAAGAAGCATGTTGCTTCCAGCCCCAAAGCTACAGTCCTTGGCTTACATTTTCAGTCCTCAAGACATCTACTGCAGTTTGGTTCTTTGCACCCACCATTTAACTCCAGTTTCCCACAGCTGCATTGTTCTAAAAGCAGAATATCTTGAGGGAGAGAGGACGTTTTGTGTGTAATTTTGCATGGAAATTCTTTCTAACACATTTTAAGTTTTTCTTGCTATTTATTTTAGTTTCTCTTGGAACACCCTGCCCCCTTAGTTACTACAGACTTAATAATTTTTCTAAGTGTTTGTATCCTGTCCTTTTTTGGGGGGAAATGTACAGTTTCAAGAGAATTCAGACTTAAGCCTCCCAAACAGAGTGTGCACGGGAAGCACAAAAGCCCGTGTTTGTGATTCTCTTTGAAGTGTTTTGCAACTGGATAAGGAAAAATTTAGAAAGCAGCTGATAGTGTTCAGGGTAAATACTTAAACCCCTTTAGAGAATTTCACACACAGATGCTGTGTGCAGAAAAAAGGGGTACTTATGTTTCCTAAAGCTGCTACAGCCTGCAGCTTTGTACTTAAAGACAGAGGTGTTGAATAGAATTCTGCTGAGGATACATCCAGTGACAATATCTTGAGGAACATCAGAACCGGCCAGTGGTAGTCTTTCTCTTCTTAACCCTTTCATGAGCAGTAAGCAGAGCCTTCTAGTGCCCAGTGCTAGCATGTGCCAGGGATGTTTGGAGGACTCAGCTGCCACCTCTCTTCCGAACACAACAGGAAGGAGCCAGACTCAAAACACTGAACATGGAGAGCAAATGTGACAGGAGCTAGGACCTGTCAGGGGGAAGCATACCTTCTCTCTTAACTCCGAGAGTCAGTGTGCAGAAAGAAACTAATCAGCCAGAATGTTTGTTGTAGCCTCAACACCAGAGCATTTGAAATATTTTGTTCACTTTCATTAAGTACACACGTGCATGGCACATACACACAATTTTTATACATTTTATTTATAAAACAATAACAATGAAAACCCCACAAAAAGCTTAGGTGAATTCTCCTGTTTCAAATGTTTTTAACTGCTATGAAATTCAAATATGTGTAAAGCGTGTAAAAGCCCTACCACTTATCCTGGGGGAACTGTGGTAGCTTCAGCTGCTGGAATTTATTTTGGGTTACTTTGACAAGCAGGCCATAACATGCATGTGTGAATTCAGAAAACCGGATGCCAGACTGGTGTGTCAGGAATTTCCATTTTCCCAGGAAAGACAAAGACTAATATATAATATACCATCTTTCCCCCAAATTCTTCTCTGATGGGTTGGCAGTCTGTTCAGTTTCTTTCTAGCCTATCATTCACCTAATTAAAAACAAAACAAAACAAAAAAACCTTTTCAATGTCCTAGATGAATTACAGAGTAGAGAATGAAGTAATGTATAAAAACCATACATACACACACACATACATACATACATACATACATAAATACATCTATACATGCATACATACATGACAACAAGCCCACAGTCTAGAAAAGGAAGCAACCTCAACCTTTCCCAGGATCTGTGCCATTTGTTTTGGAATATTATCGAGATTTGTGCTGTTTTAACCCCCAAGTTAACTAATAAGTAGTCCCTAAAACTGTTCCCTTATGAAGATCATGGTTATAATGATCTCCTGGGAGCACTTGCAGATTACACATTGCAGCTGAAACAGGGATTCTAGAGGCTAGCATGGCTACCCTTGCTTAGAGCCATTTGAATGATACTCTACTCCCACTCCTGGGTCTGACCCAATGCCAAAGGGACTCAGCAGTTTGGAGCAGAGTGCTACTCTTGACTCATGCCATGCTTCCCACCTACTGAGTTTTAAATACTTGTGTGGTGGGACTTGGAATCTTGACATACTTTGCAAAAACCTATGGAGAAATGTGCTCAAACTGTTAAAAACCAGCTTCTCTGAGAACTCTGGGGCACATGAAGTTCCCTCCTTATACATCAGGATACTATAACCACTATCCTAGTCTTCCTCCTCGACATCTGAACAACAATGAGCCTGTATTTTTCAGAAAGGGACTGTGATATCCCACCTTTTTGCATTCTCAAAAGTGCCTCTGGAGTTGCTGCCCCGTGATACTTTTAATTCCATCTTCTCCTAACAGGCACATTATGATTGACTTCGCATTTCCTTTCCATGAGCACAGCCTTATCTGAGACCACCTGTGACTACCTCACTTATAAACGATTCCTTGGTGTGTATTAAAGGCTCAGACAGATGACCTGCTTGGTTTTAATTGATTAACAAAATTAGCCCTCAATAAGAAAGCGGGCTATCAGGTCACCGTTGAAAATGAAGTAAGACCTGTGTTTAGATGCATCTACTTTGGTTTTAGGACTTGGAAGTGATGGTGACTGGATGCTGCAGAGAGCCCTGTTACTTAAGCATTATTAAATTAAGTGGAGAATTATGAAATTTCCACAATTATTCATAAGATGTTAACAGATGTTTAGGAAAACTAAGAAGTTTGTATTTTATTTGATGCCCTAAATCAGCCGTTCTCAACCTATGGGTCATAACTCCTTCTGGAAACCTATATCTCCAAAAATCATTTATATTATAATTCATAACAATAGCAAAATTACAGTTATGAGATAGCAATGAAATTTAAGTTTGCAACCCTAAGGAACTATCAGAGGGTTGAAGCATTAGGAAGTTCATGCAGGTAGCAGTGAGCTTCGTAAAGAATGAGAATAAGACAGTATGCCAATGCTTATAATCAATACTTTTTGGGCACCGAAGAGTCATATCCTGGGTTTCTGTGTAATAGTTTGGATAGGTGGGTGCTATGCTGTGATAATGCTTCTAGTTAATCTCAGATCCCAGCCTTGATTCCTGCAATCCCGATTCTTCTCCAGTGTCAGTAACTAGGGCTCTGCAGTCATTCACCTCAAGCTTGAGTGTCCTCTTGATTGAGCTCCAAGTCTAAGAAAGCTCTTTTCAAAATATACTCATCACCCGGCCAGTCTTCACTACTTCTGATGCTAGCAGCAAAACACAGAAACACTGTAGTTATAGGAACTGCCTAGTAACCAGTCTTCTGGCTTCTCCTAGGCCTTACCACCTACCCATCTGTGTTAGCATTTCTTTAACAAGTAAGTCAGCTCAGTTAACTGGCCTGGTCCAGACCTACCATGACAGTAAGAAATCCCATCTTGATTATGTATGTGGCTTCCATACTCCTGCCCGTGTCTTTGTGTTTATTTTGCCTCTGGGATATTCATTCTTTGCTCTGCTTTTCTCATTTCTTCTCTTCATGCTGTCTTTTCTTGTCCTTGGAGAGTTTCTCTGAGTTCTTATTCCTTGTAAGGAGCCTTGTCTTCTCTGTGTGCTCCATAGCACTTCACCCTTAGACTAGGTTCCTGTATTGTCTTCCTCAACTGGATCCAGGAGCCCCTCCCCACACTGGGCTGGGCAGAAAAGAAGCTGTGTGATTTACTTATGATCTCAGCTCTGGGACCCCACTGGCACACAGTAGGTGCCTACTGGACACTTAGCAAAGAAAGAACTAGATATGAGGTCAGGGTCTGGTCCTTCCCACTGTGTGGGAAAACCTGGTCTCTAGTAACTTTCCTAGATCTTACCTCCCAATGGAAAGAGATGATTTTGAGTTGGATCCTCACTTAGCCCTCCAGCAGGACACTGGCGGACATCTGTAGCAGCCATCTCCTCCTCCTCCTCCTCCTCCTCCTCCTCCTCTTCCTCCTCCTACTCCTCTTCTTCCTCTTCCATTTGAGAGCACACAGTCAGGTTGCATGCCTTTGGCATTTCTAGCTAAGAAGATTGAGAAATCACTGGCAAATGACTTGTGTAAATAGGGAATTTTTTTTTTTTTCTATGAGAGAAGTAAGCCTTAGTTTCCTAGAGGCACTGTACTGCCATAGCCAAAGAAGGCGCCTTGTCTCATTTTCTGGCATTGCTCATGTCTTAGAGTTCCCGCCTCTTAAAAAAAAATGTAATAGAGTAAAATCATGTCAAAATTAAATGACTCCTGTAGCAAAGCTTGAACTTTGTTGTGGTTAATTTCAAAATATAGAAAAAGCAGCATGCACTGGACAGGTTTTGGGCACAGAACTAGGAAAATCCCAGAGGAATAAACTGACTTCCACCAGACAAGCTGAAAACTGATTAAAATATTTATCATCCTTTGGGTATGCAATAGCTTTTGATGATGGAAGGCATATTAATATTCATCTTTGCTGCTTGTCTACACTTCAGACAGATCCCAGGAAAGGATGTTCAAATGACCAGTTTTCTTTCCTCACCAGGAGCCTTGAGCCCCTGTGCAGCTTGGAACCAAGACAGGCCTTGTGATGTGACTGAGCTTTTCCTCTGGGGGATGGGGATGGGGAAACAAGCCAGGAGAGACCTTTGCACCGGGAAGCTTTAAAGGATTACTGCTTTCTCGAAGGAAGTCTTTTGCTAGAACAAAGGGAAAAGTTGGGCCATAATTTTATGAACCACCGAACTACTGTGCTGTGTGAGCACAGGAAATGGACCTGGCTCCTTAGGTGAAGTCAGGGATCCAAGCTTTATAAAAGGTTTGATGGAAATGCCTCTGGAGTTGAACTCCCTCCCCCTGCCCAACTACTTGGTTGAGGAGGAAGGAGAAAAAGAAAAAAAAAAAAAAAAGAGCGTATCTGCTGCTTATGGCCAGGTCCTCTGATGTTGTTTTGAGTGTACCATCTATCACCCCTTCACGCTCAGCCAGAGACCCAATAAATATACTGTCTACATGAAGTTGCACAGAGTGGCTTGTGGGCATTTAGGATCCGTCTTATTAACTTCTTTTTAATGAGAGAAAGAATCTGACTCTATTAGCTGTGATAATTAAGCAACTTTTTCTGGCTACATTGGGATAGTCTTGATTACATTTTGGGTGTAAATATGAGCAGGAAAGGAACTTGACTTTTCTTATTGATTGGCCTGAAAGCAAACTAGAAATTGAAAAGAAGCTTCTCATAAAATGGCTGACATGTTAGCACTTAATTTCAATATTTCACATCTGAAGACTCAGAAGCTCCCTTTTATACTTACTTTTTATAATTCTTTGCTACTCAGATATTTGTTAGAGTTCTAACCTAAAATTGGACAATAATTTTCTTTTAAATCTATTTTAATATTGTGACATCAGGAGAGAAATGTTCTGTCTTCATCTAGTCACTTAATCATACATCTGCTCCGTGTCGTCCAGATAAGGGAAGTTGTACAAAGAGCTGGGACTTAGGTCTCCCAGGCTGATAAGGCACAAGGCAGTAAGTAATTCAGCGGGAGGAAAATCAAAGGAGAAAGGCAGAGTCTGACACAGGCCTGTGGGAAAACGAAGGATTTTGATAGATGGAATGGCTGGAAGATAGTCAGAGATGGGGAAAGCAGAGATGCAGTAGGCGGGAAACCATTTTATACTTGCAAACTTGATTAGATTTCATGGAGTTTGTTTTGTATGAGTTGGGTAGTGAAAGATAAGATGAGGAAGATTAGCACAGACCCTTTTTTCCTGATGCATTTTTTTGTGAAGTATGGTCTTCTCATCCCTTATGACTATCAAAGTCATCTGGAGCAGAGTACCAAGTATGTGCAACTCAGAATACAGTGAAAACTAGTTTTATTATCTTGTGTTTGCAAAGGTTTTTGCCTGGAAAACAAGTCAGATCACATTATTTTTTCCAATTTCACAATTGGTCTGCTCCCTAACCACAGCTAACAAGCTAACATTGTCAGAATATGAATTACAAATGGGTATTTTTTAAAAACAAGTTTCTTTCTATTTTCCTTCCATTAACTAAATGCAATAATAATAATTTTAAACTTTGGCCAGAGACAGATCTTCGCATGTGTGAGCCACTTACAGGTTCTCTCCCATGTGTGGGAACATGACCTTTCACTATTAGGATTGTGGTGGAGGAAATGGCATCTGTGTCTTGTCCTGGTTAACAGTCTTGAGGACTTACTTAGCACTGCATAGAAAAAAAAAATTGAAACATTGCTAAAGGCCAGACTCATGTTCCTTGATTTGGTTCAGGATCACAGGCATGGTGATAAATAGAGCAGAATGGGCTCTTTCTCACACTGTCACCAGCTTTGGCTGGCAGCTCCTGTTTGGGACTGTGCTCTGTGCTGCCCTGTGTTTGACATTGCATTCTGGCACATTAGTGAGACCATGTGAAAGACTGACTACTGGTGTCCATAATGTCGATGGCTGCTGGCTCCTTCCTCCCGGTCTCTTATGTGTGGATCTTTGTTCCACCTCACTTTTGTCCCTCTCTCTGCTGCTATTGTTCCTCCTAAGGCACAAGCTGTTGATTCTTGAGTGATTACTAAGTCTCAGCTTGTTCATCTGTGAGCATCAGAGGATCGCCTTGACTTTAATTCTCTTTAGGAATCTAAGGTCTGGGGTTAATTAAAAAGATCCTTTCTCCTTAGATCATAGTAAGACAGAAAAGTGACATTCTGGGGCTACTGTTTAATTTAACCAGGGCTCTCATGAGTTACCCTACAGTGTAATTCTATGAAGAACAAATGGGGTTCGTGCTTTCCAGAAAATTCCTCTTTCTGATATCCCTTTCTTTTTACCCAAGGAACAGGTAACAAGAGATGTTTGGTATTGATTAGTTTCTTCCACAGCCTGCTCCTGGCATTTACTCTGTGCTCTGATTTTACTGAGCATCACTCTAGGTGACATTCATGCCTGGGTACCAGGCTCTGAACAGCCGCTCAAGTGAAGACAGTTCAGACTTCATCTTTTGGTGAAAAGAGGAGCTTGGGAAGGCACAGAGACACAGAGCCAGGCCACAGTGGATGTGGACCCTCTTTTTTTCCAGTGGAAGTTCCGTTTCCCAGGCTGGGCCCTTCCTGTGATGTTAGCACCCTTCAAGATGCTGTTTCCCTAAAACATCTCCTCCATCCTGTTAGTGTAGCTATGGCACTTGGTCCAATGCACCCTCTACCCCAGCATGATGCTAGTACTTTGTAGAACCATTTTCTTCTCTGGCTGGCAGAATGAGTACTTGATGTGGCTACCCTATGTTCCAGAGTCCTGAGCTAGCTTTTCAGGTGAGCTGAATTCATTGCTATGAAAGCATCTGTGGTAAAGAGTAGCATTCTCTCTCACTTGGTCCCCTAGTCACCCATTTCCCTCCCTCTGAGGCTAGTTTTTTCTAGACCATTTTAGAGATATTTTGCATACTTAAAATTATATATGTAGTTTTTCAATTATGTAACACATTGTATCTTTTGTAAAAATAATTTTATTTTAAATTATGTGCATGTGTATGGGTGTGTGTCGGGGAATGTGCATATGAGTGCTGGTGTTCACAGAGATGAGAGGAAGAGGTTGGAGTTCTTTGGAGCTGGAATTCTAAGTAATTGAGAGCCATCTGGCATGTGTCTGGGAACTGAACAGTCCTCTGCATGAACAGCGTGTGCTCTCAGGCACCAAGCCATCATTTCAGCCCCCATATAATATTACCTTGCATATCTTTTCAGTTTTGTATGTTCTTTACGTTAGGACATGGCTCTTATCATGTGGTTTCATAATTTCTTTGGTTAATCTTCTATTATCTTTAGTTTCCCACTGTCACAAATAACATAGTAATGAGTATTTTCCTATACAGTATTTTTTTAATATTTATTTTTTATTTTATGTGAATTGGTGTTTGGCCTGCATGTATGACTGTGTAAGGGTGTCAGTTCCTGGGATTACAGACAATTGTTAGCTGCCATGTGGATGCTGGGAATCAAACTCAGGTTCTCCGAAAGAACAGCCAGCGCTCTTAACCTCTGATCCATCTCTCCAGCCCCTATATAATACTTTTTAACATTTGAAATCACAGTAACATGTAGTAGAAGTTTCTCTGACCTGCCCGGCCAGTCCTGCAGCCATTTGTTCCCAAATAATCACACAAAGGCTTATATTAATTATAAAATGTTGGGTCTGTAGCTCAGGCATATTAATTACTAACTCTTACTCTTAAACTAACCCCTGAGCCTTAGCCATGTTTAGCCACGTGGCTTGGTACCTTGGCTTCAGTGCACGTTCTCATCTTCCCTCCGCTCATCTGGCTGGCGTCCTCTTGACTCCACCCTTCTCCATCTTTATCTCTGCTTGGATTTCCTGACTGCCTCTAAGCTGCCTTGTCATAGGCCAAAACAGCCTTTTTTATTAATAAATGGTAATAAAGTATATTCACAGCATACTCAAAGACATCCCACATCAATAACATCTAGAAGTATAATATTGGATTAAGATACATGCATTCTTATTGTGGCTTTTAAGGAAGGAAGGATTTCTTTGGGCATATTGTCCCAGAGTTCACTGTGGTGAGGAAGGCATGGCAGCTGTCAGGTGAGGAGAGTACACTGGCAGGTACAGGAAGCTGGCCAATCACACCTTCTTCTACACACAACAAGTGGGGCAAGGCTTTGCCTGCATGTATGTCCATGTGCTACATGTGTGCTTGTTGCCTGTGGAAGCCAGAGGAAGGTATAGGAGACCCTGAAACTGGAGTTACAGACCACTGTTAGAGATTGTGTAGGTGCTGGGAACTGAACCCAGGTCCTCTGGAAGAGCACCCGGTTCTTACCTGCTGAGCCATCTCTTTAGCCTCAGTCCATTGCTTTTTAATGAGCCCACACGTTCTCAGGACATGGGCAAAATGCAGGCAAATTCTTTGCCAAAATATCCCACTAATGGCCTCTAACCCAGTTGTTCCTTGTTCCTCCCTGAAAAATTTTGTGAACAGACGGGAGGTGTGTGCATCTCCCCAGCATTACTGTCTTCCTTGCTTCTCTACTACAACCAACTAAGCTCTGCTTAGGGCATTCAAAAGTTTTTTCTATTTGAAATTTCGAAGCCACAGCCCACTCTAAGCACGAGTTTCCAGAATAGCTACTTTTCTGTTTCTGAGATGAAACCCTCCAACAAAAGTGACTTAAAGGAGAAGGGGGCTGCTTTGTCTTCCTCTTCCAGAAGATGATGTTCACTGTGCAGGGAGACATAGGAACAGTCAGGAAAAGCAGGGTAGTGAGAGTGGGATGTTGGTTGGTCACATTTTTATCCACATACAGGAAGCAGATAGAGATGATGTGCATTTTTAATTTTAAGAGAGATGGTCAGCTGCATGTAGTGGCACAGGCCTGCAATCCCAGAAGTCATGGAGTGGGATCAGGAAGATTGTGAGTCCAAAAGCAGCCTGAGCTGCATAGTTACTGTCTACAAAACAAGACAGCACAAAAGACATGGTGAGGGATGGTGGTGTCATAAGGAGTTTGTAGTCCAATGAGAGTGCGCGAGTGGGCGTGCATGTGTCTGTCTGTCTGTCTGTCTGTCTGCCTGTGATGTTTAACATTTATGTGGCACAGTGTCATTTCCTGCATCTTCACCAGTACAGTCTATTATCAGACTTTTCTGACTTTTTACAAATATAATTGGTAAGAAATGGTGTCTTGTTTGAATTTTTCTCATTTCTGCTTTGGTGATGAAGAAGTTGGGGCTAAGACTGTTGAGTGATTTGCCAGGGCACATACTTAGTGAGGGACAAA
This sequence comes from Sigmodon hispidus, assembly GCA_004025045.1. Classification (NCBI taxonomy): domain Eukaryota; kingdom Metazoa; phylum Chordata; class Mammalia; order Rodentia; family Cricetidae; genus Sigmodon; species Sigmodon hispidus. The sequence continues at coordinate 159,538 of PVIH01001960.1, read as the reverse complement.
TCTGGAGTTCCTACTCCCTTACTTGCTATAATGACTTCAGCCACACCGTACTTACATTATTGTGATCAAAGAACCAGGGTAGATCCTGAGATTCTAATAGGGAGCCATCATACTTGCTGACTGGAAAATACCAGAAAGATCTCTCTCTGCACTGTCACTGACCTACCTAGACCAGCCAGAATGGTGAGTACAGCTAGAATGACATCTGTAATGTTCCTGGGGCCAACTTGAGCCCTACAGGTAGAGCTTTCTTTCATTCATTCATTTATTTATTTATTGGCCTTCCCCCTGCACATCCTAAGGCTTGATGTTCTGACTGCTGTCACTGTGGAGAGTGATGGAAGGGGGCATGCCCCCTGCCTGACTTTCTGTGTAAAGTTATGTTCCCGTTGGACACTGCTCAGCTCTGAGCTTCAGTTGTTTCTGATATGATGAGCCTCCTTAGACTCTTGGCCATTCTTCTCCCTGTCAGTCTTCATCAGGATTATTTAAACACTGCTTTAGTCTCTGTTCTGGACCTTTTCCTGCTTTGCTGCAAAAGTGCAGCTTGAAGCCTTTACTGTGCACAACACAGTTGCCAGTTTCTGGTTCCTAGGTAAGAGGTTATTTCCAGAAGATTGGGGGGGGGGCAGGGCATACAACAGGGACAATGACAGGACTTGGATGACTGAAGAGCCCTTAGGTTTAACACTGGTAAGAAGAGTCAGTTTAAAGGAGCAGAGTTTATTTTGGCTAAAGGTTTCAGTCAGAGGTCAGACAGCTCCATTGCTTTGGGCCTAAGGCAAGAAAGAGGAGGCAGCTGAGCCTCTGGCTGCTAGGAAGCTGAGAGAAGGCAACGGGGACAAGACAAAGTCCCCGAGAATATGCTTCAAGGACCCATTTTATTTAACCACACACACACACACACAAGTGAATAAATATGAATGAATGAATGGAATTTTAAAATGACAGCCTTCAGAACTAGGAGTAGGAACCTGGGAAAGGGTATGCTGGCTTCCTCTTTTGCCTGTGTGTTTGTATGTGATGTTTGTTGAGTGATCTACTGTCCCTACTTCTTGATTTAATCTGAGTGCCCAAATAAAAACATTGGCTTGCTAAAATCTTTTCAGCCTTTTCTGGATGGTATTTTTTCACTATTAGTGAGAGTCAATATTAGGATGTGTGGTTGTTTAAACCCTCAAGAAAGGTCCCCAGCTGTTTGGGTTCTTAATCTTGTCTGCATGTTTGGATCTCCCAAGAAATCTTTTTAACAGTATTGCTTGGACCCCAGCTCCAGAACCCCCTGTGTAACTGGTCTAGGTCATGGCTGCAGCTGATGCTGTTTTGGCCAGCTGCAGACTGCACTGAGTGGATGAGTGAGTGAACTAATTAGCAAGTGAGCAGGAAGGCCCTCTCACTTTAGCCTGGCACAAGTATATTCATCAGCCTACTGCTTCTTTAACTCCCAGTGTGGGCTGCTGGAGTAGGCACTCTGGAGGAAGAACTAATTCTCATGTGTGATAGAGGTTAGTGTTGATTCTCTCAGTCACAACATAAGGAATGCAGAACGACACACTGGATGAGTAGGATGCCAGAGAGCTTCCCAGTCAGTGGGGACTTCTGAGTGAATCTAAAACTAAGGAAGAAATTGACAGGTAGAGATGGGGGACGGAAGAGTAGTTATTTTCCATGGAAAGAATTGTATGTATAGGGTGGAGGGGAGGTAAATGCAGGTTACATATGAGGTTCCAAAACCAGCTCATGACTGGCAGTTCTGCTCAAGCTAGTCTTATTCAGGAAATGACACGGGTCCTCGCCTCTCTGTGTATGGCAGGGGTTGAGTGTGGAAGCATCTTGAACCATCTCTCTACACCTTGCTCTTTTTATTACATTTTTCTGCAGCTAGCTAACCTGTCCAAGACCATCCCTGTTCCCCGGGTATTGCAGTGCTTGCCTGTTGGCTTCAGGAATTCCTCACACAGAAGCTAGAGCAATATTTTTAACTTAAGATCTGCTCTGCCTCTCCCTAACAGACTTGTCAGTTGGTTCACAACTGATTCATCCTCAGTCCCTTGGGTAGTCTTCCTCCCTTTAGCCTGGAGAGTCTGCCCTGCGGTTCTTCACAGCCAGTGGGAGCACAGGCTACCTCTACTTACTGGCCTTTGTATATCTTTTTTCTTTCTGAAGTGTCTTCTCCCACCAAGGCAGACTCATTTTTCAGGTGTGACTCTCTTCACCTTCTGACTAGATCAAGTTGCTGGACTCTGATTCTACTGTTATCCTCAGGAAGCCAGTCTTAGTAGCTCAGGGTTTATCAGGAGGCCTGGGGTATCTTTGGCAGACAGGCCTTAGTAGCATTTCCTGGTTCCATGAAAATCCAGTGCCCCTAGAGGCATGGGAATAGCAGATGTGATTTTGGGCAAATGATTTGTGCATCTCATTAGCTGTTTCTTGACAGATAATTGGGGATTGTTGATTCATACCAACTACAACTCTAAATGCCATGTCATTTCCTTGTGCCGATTCCTCCCATTTGTTAGAATTGGGCCAGTTCCATAATGTTGGTTGGGTACTGTTATCTTCAGGAAGACAGCAGCTATCAGATTTTCACTGTGTGTGACACCTATACTGTTCACCTGTTCCACAGAGGCCTGGCAGTGACACGTCATCCAGGCCTCATTGTGGTGAACATACAGTGTTCAGCCTTCCAGGGAAACCTTGCAGTGAAGCCTTTGTCTAGGCTTCGATGTGCTTTGTGGGATGAGCACGGGCAATGCATCCTGTGCTCCTGCCTCAGTTCAGCATCTATCAAATGCCACTCCTCTCCGACATTTAGAAAAGCAAGGATTCTTGGGACTGTTCATTTTCCTTTTGCTTGCCAGATATCAGCAACTCCAGGAACTCTGGCCCTCAGCTTCCTGTCAGAAAGGTCTGAAGCCCGCCTCTGTAACTAGGTTGGGAGTCACCTGACAAGGGTAAAGACTAGTATGCTTCAGCATGTAGAACCATATGGTATATGGGCACTGGTTTCAGAAGCGTTCTTCAGAGGCTATTGTTTTATTACTGTTTTGTGGTACCTGGCCTTGCCCTCTAGCTTAGAAAGACTGGGATGGTTTTTGGCACATGGAGAGGCCCTTGGCACAAGTACAAGAATCTTCATGCTGACTGAGTTGGAATCTCTCAGTGAGAAGTGACTTGTTGTCCTGATTAGAATGTAAACACTTGCCAACACTGAGTTTTGTCTCTCACATGAGTTTTATTATAACCTCCTGTGTTTATAAACATGTCTTATGCATAAGGGAGAAATGTGGGAACCTTTTGGGCCCACGAGATTGTCCTTTTTTTTCTGTGTGAGCTGAAGTTAAGATAACTTACCTTCTGACTTTCCCCAGAAGCCCTAGGATAGCTCTGCCTAGGTTCCCATCTCATTGTTCTGTTCTCTGTTAGAAGTCAGCAAATGGTTCTGCTAAGCTGTAAGTCAGGTTTAGCTGGTATCTACTAGAGGGATTCAAAGTCCAGATATGACCCCAGTTCAAACCAACAGACAGTTTTTTTTTAAGTTCAATGTGTCAAGTATTAGAGAAAGCTCATTGCGGAGTGTGTGTATGTTAAGTAAACAGATATATGCACAAATAAGGCGTGATGTGTGGGGTGTCACACATATGGTCCAAAAGGGTATTAATGGGTAGTGTTGGAGAGCACATGCCAGATAGGAAAATTTGAAGACTTCATATAGAAGAGGCACTGTCTTTGGATTATACCTCAGCGAATCTCAAGCAGAGACTTGGTGAGTTCTGAAGTGTGGCCACAAGTTTCTGGCCTGTTTGGCCCAAGATCCTGACCTGCAGTCCAACAACCACTTAGCTCCATATAATCACACAGTCTTATATTAATTACAAACTGTTTGGCTTATGGCTTAGGCTCATTATGAGCTTACAACTTAACTCAACCCATTTCTATTCATCTGTGTCTTGCCACATGGCCAGTGGCTTTACTTGTGATTCATTACATCGTGCTTCCTTTGGCAGCAGCTCACAGAGTCTCTGTCTGACTCCACCCTTCTTCCCCTTTATCTATGCTCGGATCTCCTGCCTGTCTATGAGCTGCTTTGCCATAGGACAAAACAGTTTCTTTGTCATCCAATGGTAATTCACAGCATACAGAAAGACATCTCACATCACTGAAGAAGAGAAATGGGTCCGTTTGGGATGAAGCAAAGGGAGCAGGAGGGAATGATGTGTACTTAGCAGGAGCTAAGTACCAGGTGTGTCTGGTTCTTGGCTGTAGCAGAGAGGAAAAGGGAAAGGCAGACTGCTAAAATGAGAGAACCAGCCTTGGATGACATTTGGTTTTTGTTTTGGGGACACTGATGGGAGTTGGAATCAACATGATAACAGGAGAGGCTGGCCATGGAGACCGACTATATCAGGAGAGGCTGGCCATGGAGACCGTGTGCAAGAAATTCCCATGACAAGTCACAAAGGCACGAGGGGAAGGAACAGGACATAGGGCAAATTAGTTTTGTGTTTTGTAGGTAGAAGATACTTCACCAAGTGTAATAACCTCAAGAGACAAGGAAAGTGACAGTTTAGGAAACGGATGGATAGATGATTATTCCATGTGCCACTCTGAAGAACACAGATGAGAAAGAAATTTAGGGATAAGAATAAGTGTGACTAGTTAGCAGAGTGTCTGCAAAGAACGTAAGATCCTGGTCCAGAAGCCAGTGAGGCCACCAGAGCCTAGTGTACACTGGGAATTTGGCCAGTGTCTACAGTAGTTGTGCATATTGTGTGCTGTGTACCAGGCATGTTCTCTGTATTAAGTCATGTGTGAAAGCCCCAAACACAGGGCAGTTGTGTCCACTGAGAAGTGTGCTGGAAGCGAGAAAGAGAAGGGAAGTAGAAGCTAACACCTGATGAGGTGAAGTATGGGATGTCTGTAGCATAAACAGCCAGAGAAATGGCCTGACCGGCGGCCATGGTGCTGGTCCATGTGAGCAGAGGCGAGTTGGGGGTAAACAGCGTCAAACTCCTGAGAGGAGTGAGAATGAGCCCACCACCACGGTCAGCATTGGAAGAAGACAAGGATCGGAGAGGGTGAACCCCACAGGATTCTGTGGCCTTCTTGGAGTGTGGGCGGGGTGGGGTGGGGTGGGGTTTTAGAGCAGTTCTCTGGCCAGTGATTATAGGTCACCCGGAGGTGCCTGCCAAGAAGCCCATTTTATCCCTGGTGTGTTCTGCCGAAAGAAGCCTGGGGACATGCAGTTGCCCATAGCTGACTAAAATAGAGGCTGACCTAAAGCCTTAAACATTTTAATTTGCAAAGCCATTGTTGTATTAAATCACAAATGGGAGGCAATTTAGCAATGCATCTCCAAAATTGCACCAGGCTCTGGCTGTGGCTTTGCAATTTATGTTGAAAACGAACATTGAACTCTGTGGCATAAAAACAGATTGTTGATTTTGTGATTAATTTGGTCTCCAAGGCCAAGGAAACTGTTGATGCTGCATATCAGTTATAAAGTTGTGGTAGTATTTGCGAAGCAAAATGAAAAATCAATATCGTAACTACAGGATAGCTCTCTTAAAATCTAAGGTGCGTTTTGTTGCAAATTGCATGGAAGAAACTGACCCCCAAAGGGACAAACCTACCTTCATTTTTTTTTTCACAAGTGTATATCTAGGGTAGAAAGGCAGAGGGAAATGTTGGGTGTTATTACAGTGTTGCTGGGGGTAGTAGGAGAAAGATCAAATTGTTGCAATTTAGAGTAAAACCTCACTTACAGTTATGTGTATCCTGAGGCAACGTCCAGGAGTGATTTCTCTCAGATGGTTGTGCACTCAGAATCCAGGATGCCTGGGTCATGCTCCAGCCTCTGCTAATCTACAGGCTGGTGACATAGCCATCTCTCCCTCTCCCCAGTCGGTGTGGTAGTCTTAGGTTAGTACTTACAGGTGCCTGTAAGTACTCTCCAGCAAGAGAGCATCATCCTTTGGCATGCTTATGAGTAACACACCAAAGGATTTGTTCTCTTTTCCTAAATGCTGGAATATTCTTTTCTATTAACTGTGAAGCCAATATAAGGCGTTTCTTTCTTATCTAGCCTTTTCTTTAGCAGAAGAGAATGATTTCTTTTTGCCCTGACAAATGAGTCCTCCTCGTACTTTATTAGAATCAAGGGTGGGACCTTCCATTGATGGTACTGAGCTTGCCCAGGATCATTGGATGGTAGTTGTGTTCCAATGAAGAGGCTCATTCTGTGATCCCAACTGCCCAAATTTCTGAAATAATACTGGGATTAAGTATGACCCATAGCCTAGGCAAAACTGGCATCCAGATTCTTGGGCTCATCCACCATCCTTAGAGTCAGGGCTCACCCTGTTATTAGAGGAAGAGGAGGAAGCAAATTCAGGAAGAAGTGTTGGTGAAATGTCAGTGGTTGTCATTGCTTTCAGTGAACTTGCCTCAAGTGGCCCTGGCCAAGGGCTTCTGTCTCATGTGACTTAGGATGGTTGAGTGCTCACTTGCCTTGATATGTGGGCAAAGGCAGCTGTTTCTTTTATTTCATTTGAAGCAGTGAGTTGTATGCTTTTTTAAAAAATACCAAGATTAATGTGGCCATGTTTAGTCAATGTTTGTCACCTCCTTTAGGAGCTGACTCTTCACAAAAAGTGATAGTCCTGCCTTTTTAGGGTCACAGTGATTGCTCCAACAGCTTTGTTCCCTGCAAAACAAACTTGATTCAATGAATAAAAGTTTGGTGTATTTGATGAGTCAGAGGTCAGGAAAATGTACTCATTCCTGATGAGGCTCTTACAGTCAGACACAGTGAACATCAGGGATAAAATAGGCCCTCACCTCAGCAGAAAACGTCAGAGCATGGAACTCTCCTGCTGGAGATGCTGTAGACCTTGCAAACTGTGTAGGTTTTTCTGTAGGGGTAATGTCAAGGCCAGTGACTTTAGAGATTAAAGTGTGTTTGACAAGCAAAACTTGCCTGTGTGGGGCTTCTGACTGCTCTCAGCCTTTTGTTCCCTGCCAACACTCCAGAGTAGCATCCTTTCTTTGCCCAAAGCAGGAAGCATGGCTCCCTCTGACCCAGAACCTGCTGTCCTGCCCTGCCTCTTTAAGGCCTTTGTGGGCCAGCCTTAGCTTCCCAGGACCACTTTCCAGACCCCCTCTTACTTGTGGAAGATTTGCAGAGTGTTTTGGTGACTCCACAAAGATCAAACAGTGGGAAGACAGGGGTGTTTTCCTCAGTGTGGACAAAGGACTTAGTCTTTTACCTCAGAATTTATGTCTCTGGGATATCTCAGAGAAATATACCTCCATATTTTTTTAGTTTGTCTGTTTCCAGCTGTGATAGGATTGTCTCTGTAAACTGGACATAAGTAACAACAAAGAATGGGGCCTTTTTGACAAATCGTTCTGGGACAAAGTAAAACTGTTCTTCAGTAATACCTTTTTCTAGAAAATACATTATGATAGCATTTTGCTTTTCAGGCTAAAAAACAAAACAAAGGGGAAAGGTTTTTAAAGTGAAGGATTCCTGCTTGCCAAGATGCTCCTTGGGATGGTCAGATACAAATGGAGGACAGATTGGAAAGGCGAATGTCATCATCAGGAAACCCCATGGCATAAAATCTCATTAGTGGGAAATGCTTTGTGCTGAAAGATGGGTCTTTCTGGTGGAAGGCTGGCAGTGGCAAATGGTGAGGACTCACTAAAATATCTTAAGTCATCTCCCTTAAACATGTAGCATCCTTAGAGGTCAGACAAAGCCAAAACTTGAACAGCTGTACAACAAGCCTCTAAGATTGTCTTTAATTGTGCCCCCTTTCTCTAACAGCAGTAATTCTTGTTTATATTGTCAAGAACCTTTCCACTGAGCACAAGCACACCATACTTGAAGGTCAAATGCTTAACCCTTCTGCATGGCTACAATGAAAATGGACCCTTTTGTTTTCATTAATGTATACCCCAGCCACGAATGCAGAGAGAAAGGGGGCCCCAAGCGTTCACCAAGCTGAAGTAACTTATTGTACCAAACCCACAAAGGGGCATATTTCTCTTTCCACACAACGCTTGCTTAGCCTTTGCCTTGTGCATCCAGCCACAAAACAGTAGGATCATTTATCAATAGGCAGAATTTTTGGGTACCATTTTCTTCCTTTGACCTCTGTTACTTTTTACTGACCCAACCAAATTGCTTAAAAATGTTCCCTTTCTGCTGTCAGTGTTTAAAGCCGCTTAATGTCTCTGAAGTGATCCTCTTTCTCTTGGATACTTTACACCCCTGTTCACCACAGCACCTGTTACTGTAGTGGACCATGAAATCGCGAATGTCATGCAGCTCTTAGTGACTGATAATACTTTATTAAATATAAATAGAGTGTCCTCCAGTCTCTGGGCAGATGCATATGTGCCCTCTATAGAGACCCATGTATTGATTTGTGGAGGCCAACCAGGAAAGAGGTTTGGTGTATTTGTTTGTTTGTCAGGCAAGAAATATTTCCTTTTCTCCCTAAGAGTTAACCAAAGCTCAAGGGGCCAGTTCAGCAAACATTAAATATGAGCCTCAAACATGAAGGCCTCTTTGTTACTGAAACAAAAATAGCGCAGCAGGTGGTGGACTCGAACACAGGAGGGAGGAGGAGGTTCAGTTGTTGCTCATTTTTCTAATCCTTTCAGGACACCCAATGTCCAGACCTCAAATTTAAACTGTTCCTGCTTAGTCTCATGGAGATGAGTGGAGCATGAAAGGCCTGTCCCTGTTGGTGCCTCCGCACACTGCTCTCATCCTTGGGTATGGAGTGTGTCGCCACTGAACAAGACAGGAGAGGCAATTATCTCCCAAAGATGAGCCAATAATATCTACTTATCAAAGCATGAAACTGTTCTCAGTGTTGCAAGTTAGAGTGCAATGGAATGCACACCAGCAGCAGGGTGCCTCCACTATATAAGTACAGGCAGAAATGTGGCTTTGTTGTCCTGGGGGCTCTCAAAGCAAGTTTGTCCAAACCACAGGACCTCCCTAAAGTAGGGTTAAACTCTATGCTGTCCTTCCCAGTTTATCAAGGTGCTGTAGCAGGGCTGTAGCTTTTAGAGGGGCTTATCAATCTAGGTTGGAATAATTAAGGGTTTTTGCTTTTCCTAAAATCAAATGGAATGCAGTTTCTAACTCATGACCTCAGGACACTCTGAGTAGGTTGCATTAAAAGATGAGCCACAGGGCACAGGCAGCTTCTGGACCAGTTTCTATTGCTGCTTGTGATGAAGGCATGCAGTATCCATTGCTGTGCCGAGCCTTGTGCATTACTAGTGAGCTGCTGTCATTGTTTCTTTGATTCCAAATTACAGCTGGGACCATTGAAGAAAATGAATTCAGTGTAATAATAGTTTTCTTTTATAAATTTGTGAGACGTCTGGAGCTGAAAATCATGTTCCCCCAAACTTCAGACACAAATTCTAATAAGTGACAGATTATTAACCCTAACCCCATACAAAGTGCTGTGTGAACACTGGATGTTCTTTCCTGTCAGAAGGAAGCTATGTGTTTGCTGTTTTGGCAGCACCTCTTTGGTCCAGTGAGATGCTAAACTTATGGACAGAATTGCAGCTGCTGTATATGTGTGTGTGTGTGTGTGTGTGTGTGTGTGTAGGGTGGTGGTACTTGGGTGGAACCCTGGGCTTAGCACGTGGCAGGCAAACATCTTACTCCTGAGCTACTCTCCAGCCCATTTTCAGCGGTGGAGCTTGAGATAGGATTTTAATATGTAGCCCAGGATTGCCGTAAACTCCCGATCCTTCCCACTTCTCCCTCTCTAGCTCTGCACCACCATAGCCAGCCTCACACTTGACGACTTTCTAACCTTTCAGATAACAACAGCAGTTAGAGGTTAGTGTTTCTTATGATACATCTATCTCTTTCACGTACGATGTTTAAAAATGTGAGAAAAAATGAAAAATTCCTTATTTTTTTTTATCACTTTTGGCCTTTCAGATAGCAATCTAGAGTAGTTGTTTGCAGACCTGAGGCTCTTACCTTTCTCTGTTACAAAGTGGCATTTGTGGTGGTCATTTTTAATGCCAGCTTGGCACAATGTAGGATCTCCTGGGAAGAGCCTCCCAGTGAGCGATTGCCTTGATTGGGTTGGCATGTGGACATGTCTACAGTGGAGCTTTCTTAACTGGGTTAATGAAGTCAGAAGACCCAACCTGAGTGTGGGCAGCACCATTTCAAGGGCAGGACCTGATCTGTGTAAGTGACAGAAGGGAGCTTAGTCACTTCTGCTCTGGACAGAATGTGTTCTGGCTGCCTGCAGCCCTGTACTGTAACCAGGAACTGTGAGCTACATAACCCTGTCTCCTCAAGTTTCTTTTGCTCTGCTGGTTTATCACAACAAAAGGGAAGGGAACTAGGTAGTGCTAGTCTGTCGGGCCTTCTGTGAGACTCCCAGCAGTCAGGGAGTGAGGCCTTGCTAACACTGGCACAGGTTGTCACTGAGACCCTTACTGAAGCCGAGCATCATTCCTCACGTTCCTGCATCCCATTTCAACTTCTGTCCTGGCTCCTGGGCCAGTGTCAACAGCCTCAACCTAGGTGGCATCACTGCAGGATAAGTTTGCGTATGCTACTGACCTGCACAAATAGCTGGGATCATTTAATAGGCTGTCATGTTCTGTAACAGTCCTGCCCAACTGTATGATTTGAGGTGAGTTACAAAATGCTTTTGTTTTAGTACCATCTATTTTTATTGATACAATTATTATTGTGTGTGTCCATATGTTGGCACACATATGAGCAGTATGAGCATGAGGGGGTCAGAAGACCACTTTGTGGAATATGGTTTTTCCTTCCACTTTTATATGAGTCTAGGAATAAAATTTTTAGATCCTTAAACCTGTGCATCATATGCCTTAACTTGCTAAACTATGTCCTGTGTCTTAGTTTCTTATCTGTAAATTGTGGTAGTGATGATTAAAATAAAACCATTTTGCTGAATTATTTCCCTGAATTGTCCTAGGAATTTAAATTAGGAATGTGAAAAAAATAATCAGGACAGGATGTGACAGCTGGTAAATATTCAATAACTAATAGTTATTATTATCAACTTCTCTCTGGTAACACATAGCTACTATATAACATTTTTTTTCTTTTCATACCTACTATTAACATTTTAATAAATAAAATCTACATAAATTGCCAATTAATAGGTACTAAATTTCTACTAGAGAATTCTATTACACAGTTAACTAGGTATGGTGGTACATATCTACATTCAGCGCTGAAATTCACCTCTTAGACCTTGTCAAAAACCAAAACAACAGCAAAGAATTATATCACAAAACTGTATGAGCGTGTATGTGCCTATCTGTCTCTAGCACATCCACGTGAGGCACCTCCAGGTGGCCAAACACACTGCTACTTATAGATCGGGGCTGCATTTGTTTAAGTGAATCTTTTCCAAGGACCAATATGGCAGCTGCACATGGCACCATCCTTGGGTTGTCTGGAGTTTTAAAAGTCACATTGTCAATAGCCACTTCATTATAGTGGGCTCACTTTGGGAATCTTAAGAAAAATAAGGTAGTTGAGGGTGGCTTTATTCATGGCTTTGTTCTCATGGGTGTATGGGTTAGTTCTTATTGTCGTGATAAAATAAGATGATTGTACTTGCCCAATTGGTATCATATAACACTGCTGACATATGGATAGTCATCGAAGACATTCTAATAGACCAGAACCATAGTTTATTAATCAAATTTGTTAATATTGAATTAATTAAATAACTTATGTAACCATCATTCATCCTCCACCTTGTTTGTGTAACTGTTTCTGTACCAAATTGGAAGCTCATGGTGGCTAAGTTTTCTGACATTTTGATACCCATTGTGTAGCAGAGACTTGGCTATCATTCCTCACATGGGAAGTTGCCTTTGTTCTGTGTTCTGTGTGCCTAGTGTAAAGTGTGCCAGGCCTGGGTTTATACATCTGACTTGCCATCATACCTCAGCTCCTTCACTAGATTTTTGTATTTGATGGGTTATTTGACTCAGCTAAGTTTCATCCTGTCATCTATAAAGTTTCCTCATCTATGAAGGTATGGTAAGTGATTGCTTTACTCAAGTGGCATAATTAGATAATGTTCTTGAAAGCATCTTGCAATATACAAGTAAAAAGAGGCCTGTGTTGGCTTCTGGCCTCTTGAGTTAGATGTGGCCCAGTCACTTATTAATAGAATGAAATTTGACAAATTGCAAACCTTTCTGAGTCTTCGTGTTTTTTGCGTCAGTGAATGAAAGAACTGTAAATACCTTCCTGTTGTGTGTGCAGTGCCTGCCGTGGAGGATGTGTGTCTGTGTCATCACTACTTAGATGTCACTAAGCACCACTAGATAGCAGACTATATAATATATGCACTGTGAATGAAGACTGTGAAGAGGCACAGGGGAGCAGCATAAGGTGGGGTTTACTCCTCACCGCTCACTTGACTAGATTTGGAATCACCTAGGAGACACACCTTTAGGCAGCCAGCTGGATATTTCCAGGGAGGGTTATTTGAGGAGGAAAGGCATCTTGAGTGTGAGTGCACTATCATCCCACCAGCTATAGCTCCACAGTAAATAAACAGGAACAAAGGAAGAAGCTAGCGTTTGTCTCTCTCTATAGATACAATGTAACCAGCCACTTCATCTCTCTGCTACCACGATTTCCTACCATAATGGACTGTGCCTCCTGAGACCATAAGTCAAAATAAATCTTATCTCCTTAAGTTGCTTTTAGTCAGGCATTTGGTCATAGCAACAAGAGAAGTCACTAACACTGAAAAGACTTAGTACCAATAATTGGTCAGTATGCTTTGTTTCTCTAAATCTCAATAGCAGACTTCTAGGCTATTAAGTGGTAGCTAACACATATTACCATGTAACAGACAGTAACAAGCTGTTACTGTTGCTGCTCTAGGGATCTGATGTAGACAAGATTAATCCCGTTGGATTCTTGAGGTAAAGACAATAACTACTCTCTTTTTCAGGTAGGTAAACTGAGGCCAGAAAGGAGAAGTAATTTCCTGTGACCAGCATGGCCACTCTAAGGCCTTTGCCTCCTGAAGCCCTTGCCTTCTGCATTTCTCAGTCAAGTGGCCCACTCACCAGCTTTGCTTGCACTTGAATGTTATGCTGAGCAGATTCATGGCGAGGGGGGGGGGTGAGGGGGGTACACGTCTCTGTGTGTGGGGGGGTGGTTATTTCTTAAAACCTCTAACTGCTTAATAGCCATAGGCACTTTGGACTATAAGTGTCTAAAACAGAACGCTCCTATAACTTGGCAGGGTAACTCAGCATCATTGCTGTGCCTCAGTTTCCACATTTAACATAGAGACTCCTCTCAGGTGATGATAATTACATTAAATGAGATAACATGGGTGAGATGCCCCTTGGCCTGGCAGGAAGATGCATCTGGTAACTGTGGCTTTTGCTTGTCCTTAGTGTCATTTGGGGGCCAGTTCTCCAAGCCTGAGGGCAGCAGAAAGGCCTCTGGCTTCCCTGTCCCAAGATGTTAAAATTTTCACTGGGGCTCCGGCTTGGATGTCACAGAGAGAATGGGTGAGTGGAAGGGGGAGGGGTGGATAGATACAAAGAGTGAATTATAACAAAGAGCCTTTTCTGCTTCAGCTCTTGTGTAGAAAACATATGTTCAGTGATGCAGGCAGCAGTTGGGTTAAAGACACACTGTAGGGCTGCAGACAAAGGGCCCAGGCTCTGCCTGCATTCACAGAGCATCTAAACACACTCACTTGTCTCACTTGTTAGGGACTGAGCTGTCAGCTGGATCCTCTTGCAAGTGTGATTTCTTTTTCCCATTCCCTTTCAAAAGCCTCCTCCTCCCCTCTCCCCCAATGTTTTACACTTCATATAATCCAGTGTGCACGACAGACCACTTCAGTCTTTGTGCTCCTGATGTTTAGGGGGGGAGACAGGAACAAACCTGATGGAGAGCTTGGATAACTTTCACTTGCCCAGAGACTGGAGGGTGCTCAGCCACCTTTAGGCCAGACATCATCAGTGGTCCAGTTCCTTAGTGCTTGATGGAGGTAACCACTGCTTCACCTTCAGTTAGCAGTTAGGCCATGGACAGATTAGTGCACCAGGATGGAAAATAGGAGCGTGTGTGTTGTGGTGGGGTTGGAAGAGTTCTTGTTTTTATTTATAGAGTGAATAGCTTTTGGTGAAAAGACAAACAACAAGGCCAGGCACCTCCACAATAATTGGAAAGAAGTCAGCTGTCATTCCAGTATTCAGGATGGGAAATATATAGGCTTGGCCATGCTTCCTTTAAGATCTACCTGATGATCCGTGCTGTAGATTAACACCTTTGTTTTTTTGTATTGAAATTTGTGTGGCTATGGTGGCTTTATTTCCGTGGGTAAGATTTTATAAACATACCTTATGTATATGGATTAGACATAACGCTTTCATTTTTAATGTATTAGGAATACTGTTGTAGTTCCAATGCGCTAGATATTTATGAATTAATATGCTACTCATTGGGCCACTAAATGTCTCTTGGTCATTTTTCACTCCCTAAGAGGGCAGGTCAAAGTTGACAGAGAGAGAATTATCATCATACTTTATGGAACACACTAAAATCCAACTAAATAAGATGGTTTTATAGTAGTGAGAGAGACTCCGTGTGTTGAAGACATCTTGTTTTGGATGTTCAAGGCCATATTCTTCACTCTGTTTCCATGTTGGTGACTCTCTTCTTCTTCTACTCCTGCTGTTTCCTGACACTGTTTACTAGCTGAGTTGCTTGTTCTGGAAAGCACCAGAGTATTCCAGCAGAGAGAGGCTACAGAGAGGCAGTAGTCTCCTTTGGTTTAAAACTATGAATGGGTTGGAAACTCATTTTGGCAGTGGAGGCAGTTACTGACAGTCTTGCAATTGAATAGGCAAACTCTGGTGTCTTCCAGTGTGAGGGCAATCACAGCACCTAAGACTGCCTGGAACAAAAGATTCCATGTAAATATTTTCTAACAGAAAGTGTCAACAAAGTCATCACCACCAACACGTGTCACAACCGACAGATGCAGCTACTGACTGCACCATCATCTTAACACTCGACTTTGAAAAAAAATCTCTGGCAGGAAATTGTTGTGGAAATGTGTGCAGAGGCTGCAGAGTGGAGCAGGTCAAATTGGGGCAGAATTGCTCTGGGTGTGGCATGTCAGCACATAGTGGCAAAAAAAGGAAGTGAGTTGATATTCGTTCCCAGGTTGAGTAGTCTCATCTCAGGGGTGATGGGAAAGAAGGAAGAGTCATGAAATTTGTTGGAGGTGCCCTCCTCCTGGGGAGCTGCAGTTCGAGCTCGTTTTCGATGTCATCCCTGCCAGGGCTCCAGGGCTGTCTTGGTGAGAATAATTAAGCCGTGTCTTTCACCTTCCTATGAATCATCTTTATTAGTAGACAGTACTAACAGTGAGGAAGTGTAGACTCCTGACACAGGTGAATCCTTAAGATTGCTTGGAAAACAAGGAATAAAGAACAGTGATTTTTGTAAACTCCATAGAGGTTAAAAAAAAAAAAAAAAAAAAAAGAAGTACTCAGTAAGTAGAGCCTAGAAATCAAATCCCATCTCATCCATAAGAAGCCGTTGTTTCAGTGACTGTAGTTAATGTACTGTATGTGAAAGATTTAAGGCTAGCTGGAAAGCCTGGCCTCTGCTCTATTAGGCTGCTATTGAAAAGCCAGCAGTGGAACTTCCACTAGGTGCTCTGAGGTTTCTTAATGGGCTGTCGGGGGCAAGACACCAGGGCTGTGCTGTACTAGCTCTTTCCTGTGCATTAAAACACAGGGCCCAGCGATCGTACACAGAAGTATGAATTACTTGATGCTTTCTGTGTTCCATATGGCCAGCCATGTCTTTGGCAATTAATCATGGACCAAATCGGCCAAGGGCCCTCTGAAGCACTGAAGTCAACACTGAGTTGTACCTGTGCCAGTGGGGGTTGTGGGGTCGCGGCGTGAAATAGAAGGATGGGGGATGCTGGCGCCAAGGCCAAGCAGCTGGCTTCTATAAACAACACGTTTTCTCCTTGTTCCCCTTGCCCACTTTCTCTGTGTGTTCTCCAGTCCTCTCCTTCCTCCACTTCCTGTCTTCTTCCCTTCTCTGCTTGCCCTACTTTCCCTCCTTCCTAAAGAGGAAGTGATCATCCTGTCTTTCATCACCATCTGAAACACTGTAGCTGATGCAGGAGCTCTGGGTCCAGCTCACAAACACTGCCCTGCATCCCAGGTGAGACTCACACAAGGCTCCTCCAGGCGCCCGAACATGACAGCAGTGGAGCACAAGACTACCCTGAGATGTTGGGTCATGCATGTTAGACAGGGAGAGGGTGAGCAGCAGTGATTTCTCTACTAGAAAGATGGGAAATTACACATACTGTGTGTGCACAGTGGAAGAAAAGAAGCCACCATTCTCAGTCATAAGAACTTTTAAAAATAAGTATCCGTGTCCACTCTTCTGAATGAATTTTCCCAAATCTTCTTTATATGTAACAGTTTCTAACACTAGTTAATCATTTTGTATGTGGCACACTGTACTGATGACTTTATGTAGATGGTCACACAGTACTTACAGCACCCTTAGGAATGAATACCTTGATATCACTTATACCCCCTTGGAAAGGAGGGAACTCATTAAAGAGTCACTTCTCCACAATTTTTTCTCCGCAGACATTTCCCGTTAGTCTCCTCAACTTCCCAGCTCCCTAGCCCACTGATGCTGGAACATTGTGGTGGACACACTTGGTGAAATGAAACACATCTCTGAGACAAACTGAACCAAGTGTTCCTTTCGGTGGGAGAAGGGCTGAGTCCTTTGAACACCCCCGCCCCAAGACAGTCCGCCTCTCTCCCTCTTGCCTTGTTAATAGACTCTGGAGGAGAGGGAGGGGACTGAAGACAGCGGCCTCCTGTAGTGCAATAGAGGTGGCACCCAGTGGTGGCTTGGTGTTATCTCTTAGCTGAGGTCAACCAGGATGTGTTTTCTCAAATTCAGGAAACAGGGGAAAGAAAGTTTTAACATTGTGTAAACATTGGCACCCCCAAAATCTCTTGCTTCCAGAGAGGGAGATAAAGGAGGCAGCAAGGCTGAGAGGAATGTTTATTTATTCTGCCGAGCTGTGGACCCAAGAGCTGTGGAAATCTTTGGTGGTGCCCGTCCATTTTAGAAAATGTGAAGGCATCACTCAGCATCGAGCTTCAGAGGCCACACAAAAGAGCCATCTCGAGCTGACAGTCAGTAAATGAAGGAGGACCTGAGATCGACCTCTCTTTGATGGGACTAAGGCTATCTCAGTGGGTTCAGAACCTTTCTTCTGAAAGGGGGAGGGGACAGAAGAAAAGAGAAAAGGAAAAAAGGGCTCCTGGACTTTTAAAGAGGGGCGGCCGGTTGGGTTTTTGACAGTGCTGATGTGGGGAAATAGCCTTCCTGACTGATAACATCTGAAACCAAGTTTCTTCACAAGTTGAACCTTGGCCTGCAGTATCACTTGAAGCATAGCTTTGTAATTTGTGAGTGCAAGGGCAAAACACAGCCCTAACAGAAGACCTTGGTGTGTGTTAGAAGAGCACTGTGTGTGTGTGTGTGGGGGGGTGTTAGAAGACTGCTGTGTGTACACTGTTAGGAAGGCTGTTTGCATATGGTGACAGTAATAGTTCTTTGGTGGTAGTAAGGAAGGGAGCTGGGGAAGTCAACAGTCTTGTGACTCTGGGGTCCAGTGTTGGTCCTTTGAAATTACAAGACTGCTCAATGTAAATAAGTTAAACAGAGGCCTTCCGAGCCATATCTGTAGATATATCTGTGTGTCCATGAGCAAAGGTTCTCTGATTTTATGGGTGGTAGGTTCAGTGTGAGTACTGAGATTCTAGGCTGGTCAGAACTGTTACTCTATGTCAAGAAAGGACCACGGACTTCATGGCTTAGCTTGAATTATTAGTGATGAGTTCATGGACTTTCTTCCTTTCCATCTGAGGACTCCTCTGAAAGCCTGCATGGACCAAATTCTTCGCTTCAGCACACGTGTTCATATGTATATTCATTATTAAGAATGTTAAAAGTATTAAAATTAACACATAAAATTATATGTTAAAAGCACATATAACTATGTGCTCAACAAAAATAAAGTGAATTCTGTTTTAATAAATTCAGAATTAAGAAATTCTTTTCAAAGAAGAATGTAAAATGTAAGACTAAAATTCAGGACTCCTTAGAGTCTCAATTTCCTTCCTTCTCTCCTTCCCTGATATACTCCCCCCCACCCTTCGCCCCCCCCTTGTTGGTTTTTTTGCATTTAGATTTAAGAGAGAAGAGACTAAAGGCTTTGTGGAATTGTTAGTGTCCTTAGTGTCTCCAGACTCCTGGCTGATTCTCTGTTGGATGGCTTATTACTGAGTGTGTACATAGATCCAGTGTGGTAGCACTACAGTGCAATGGTGCTGTAGACAGTCCATCCAGCCTTTGGTATATAGCCTTCTTTTTTTTCTTAGTTACGTCACATTTGAGTGAGTTTTACAAGCTCTTTCTTAGATGTGTCTTCAGGAGCACTTTGAATTAAAATTCTCCTTTGACGTCTACCTTAGTAACCACCCAATCTTATATACCAGGAGCCCTACAGTGTATCACTCATTCAGAGGCGTTTGTCCCTCAGGAGTTTGCTGCCACAGCGTGCTGCCCTGTGGAGAAGGAAACACAGCTGAGAAAGCACACAGTGGGCACACATGTGGTCAGGACATGCTCAGAGATGGCTGGGCCAGCTGAGTTTGGGACAAATCTGTGGCCCGTGCAATACTTGGCTAAGGAGATGAGGTCTGAGATAGGTGTGTCTTGAAGAGTACGTAGGGTCCAAGAGAATACATCCTGCAGGGAGCTCCTGGCAAAGCCAGCAGGACTCAAACCAAGATACCAACGTTTTCTCTCTTATATTGGTTTGGGGTTTGCCTTGCTTAGGAATTTGAGCTTTTTAAAAATATATTTAATTTTTTTTTTTAATCTTCTGATTTTAGCAACTAAAGCATGCAGAAACAGAAATGCCCTAGTTGTATTTGGAGGTGAGGATCTCCTCTCCGAGGTTCCTCTGCTTCATGGGGCACTGGGACTTCCCTCATGCAGACAGCTCATAAACCACTGTGTGGGCAAGGCCAAACTATATGAAAGAAAGTAACTGAACTGTTCAGACCCCTGTCCCTAACTTCCTCTTTTCCTCCGTCCCACCCTCTTCTGCCTCCCCAGGGACCTGGGCATATTAGGCAAATGTCTTGCTACTGAACTACATCCCAAGCCCCCAACATGTTCTCTAGTGAAGTAAGGAAATTCATAGATAAGATTGCTGACAGTTTGCAGTTAATCATATGGTATACAAGTGGGAGGTCTGAACTGAGGTGGGGGGAGAGACAGGTGTAAGAGAGAAGTCAGGATTTGGTGCTGAGGTAAAGGGAGTATATGCAGGGGAGACTAGATGATTTCAGGGATGGAGTTTGTGTCTTTGCATTGAGAATGGTGCCACTCATTTGGGGTAGGATAGGTGAGGAGAAGAGGTAGGGGAGCAAAGGTGGTTCGGATATGGGCAGCTAGAGGTGCTGATACCGTGTTTGAGGTGTCAAGAAGAGATGGCCAGTGGTTGGCTGCATAAGGCAGAAGTCAGTGTAGAGGAGAGATGTGTGGATATTGTGAACCTACAGGGGCCCGTAGAACTCTATCTACAGGGAGAACAGGCAAAGGAGACAAGAATGAAGGCTGTGGCTTCAGGATGGTAACGGTTGATGGTCTCAGAAGACTCACCTGGGAGATGTGCCAAGGATTGGGCAGGAGCCGAGGAGAGAGTGGTCTCTCCAACCTGAGGGATGGAGATCAGGGCAAGTCAGGGCCAGTTGCAAAAGTGAAAGCTACTCTGGAAGAAGAGACGTATTTATGTTTCTAGCACACTAGAGGATTCTGGTCATGGTTGCCACGTAGCTTTACAAAACTTTTAAAATTTCAAGTAGTCTACACCTTTTGTTAACTAGCACAACTTTGCACATGGTGGATGTAAGAGATGAAACTGAACAGTAATAATCAGGATGGCAGGGATATTGGACAACCAATCCATGTGTCTATGTACAGGTAGAAAGGGGCTTTGCCATTAGGAGATGATTAGTCCTCTTAAGAATATGCTTGGTTCATTCTTACCTGGCCATTATCCTCTCAGACTTTATTGAAAAGGAATCTAAGTCTCAAGGTATGCTCTTAACCCTGTGGCTTGTTTTCCATGTTTGTGGGTGAAAGGAGAGGTTATGTGTCTTGGCTAGTAGGAGATTGTTTTTATTAAATGGAATGTACGTGAATATTCTGTGTTAGTGCTAATTTGAAAATACCTACTAACGTCCCCTGGGTAAGTCAACCTTGAAGAACCGGCATTAGTATAACAAGAAATATAAGTTAATTATCATGTAAGAGGAATGTTCTTTTGACATTCTGAAATTTCCTTTTGTTCAGTGACTTTCTTCTAAACTTAGGAAATGCTATATATGTATAGCCTTGCCGCCTGGCCTTCCCTCTTGAGTGTGCATCAGGCCCACAGGAATTCCCAGGATGAAATTAGTGGCACTGAGGAGTCCATGCCTGGGGTACTGGGAGAAGGAGGATGGGGTCCTCATTGCAGTGTGGTGGGCTTTTTGCATTCTTCAGCACTTGTAATACCTTTCTTTATGATGCAGGAGTACACTGTCATCTGGGAGCCCTAGCAGGCAATGGCTCACCTCAAGGTGGGCAGGCAGACAGCTCGATTTGACTGTGTTTATGGTTTTCATCTTATTTATAAAGAACACCACTGGTTTCTCCATTTTTCTTTAAAGTGTGTATATTTTCTATATTTTTTAAATATGGGTCAATTTAAAGAAAAACAATGTTAGATGTTATGTAGCTTGAAACGGCCTGAGAGAATGCCTGAAGCCTGGGGAACTGAAACCTGGGGTCTGATTATTTTAGAAGATGATGAAGTTAATTTTTGTCAGTGAAGAGCTCTCGTGAGGTATATAGTGTTCCCACAGTTTCCTGGGTTTCTGAGCTTATCATGTATGGAATAATTTCTTCCATTGTTCTTTTTTTTGTAGTGCTTCTTTTTCATGTTTCTTTCTCATTAATCATTTTGACAAATATTAAGTGGTTAATGGGAACTGGTGATAAACGGGACGGGATCCCCTTGTACTCCACAGCACTGTACATGGAAAACAAGAGCCACTGGATACGACCGAAATGATGGTAGATGTGAGGGTACTCTAAAGACACCTGACAAATGATTTTCACCTCATTTGGAGCCTACTGGATGTGTCTGTTGTCCTTTGTTTTGGTGAAGCAGTGTGTACACACAGGCATAATGGTATGCTAGATGACTTTTTGAGGCCACTTTCAACATTAACTGTGTGATATAGCGTGTTCCAGACAAGGGACAGAGCTACTCTGAGTAAGACATCCTACAATAAGACTAATTTTAGATTAAAAGCCATAGACTAGCACTTGCTTGGGTTTTGGTTAGCCCACCATATTTCTTACTTTGCCTACATGGTATCTTATAAAGTTAGTGGATTTCCAACATGAACAAAACCAGGAGTGTTCACGTTTAATACTTCCCCCTTGCCAATGGATAATTCCTGATCTGGCCCCTTTGAGCCAGCATCTCTGGAGGGCAGAGTCCACAGGAGCCAGTTGTGGCCATTTGACACAGCGCATGCTCTCTTCAGGAAGCCTCTGCCTGGCTCACTCTTTCCTCTGTCTGCCCTAAGAGGAACATGTCATTGCTGGGTCCTAGGTTCCATACTGGAACTGTCTAGAGAAAGTAAGTCTCTTCTCTGGTCTAGGACTGACACACTACCTCTGTGATGGCTAACTGAGGGTCCCTGCCCTCATCTCCCAGGACTGTGCAGTCTAGATTGTAGAGGTATGAGTGAGTCAGAGTTCTCATCACAGTTGAGATACTGTCTTCCACCTTAGCTTTGTACTGGCCAGAGGATTCCAGTCTAGCCATTAGAAATAGGTTCTGGTGAGTTAAAAAATTAAGGCTTCACTTAAAGATATGGGCAACTCAGATGATTTGAGGAGAAAGACCAGACAGGACGCTCAGGAAAAGCAAGATGTGTCAAAGACAAGGAGTGCTAGAAGCTAAGGTACCCGACATGCTTGTCTGAAGACACTCCTTTCCTCATCATCCTCTCAAGAGTCCTACATACCAGATAAAGAGTCACAGTGACTTGGCTCATGTCCTTACAGGGATGACAGTCCTGTAAGGCCATATGTAGTAAGAGAAAGAACTTGACCTAAGGGAATCTAGGTGCTGTTGCTGGGCAAAGGAGTCGGTGTTAGAAACAGAAACAGCAAGCACTCTTGTTCCCTCCTCAGGCTGCTGATGGGGATAACAAAAGGTGGATTTAAAGAGGTGGATTTCAAGTTCCCTGAGAAACAAATTGTGTGTGTGCCCTGCAAGTCAGCGGCTGCATCAGCATTAGACACGAGAAGGCATGATCTGAGCAGCTGGGAAACAGGAGGACTCTTCAGTCACGTTGACCTTTGCTTTGGCCAGTCCATAAAAAACTATTGTTATAATTTCAAAGGAAAACTAACTTCATTTTAATCATGTTTTTGGAACTACCTGGATATTTGTGACTTGTATTCTATTTTATATATGTTTATATTTGGGTACAATATATTTGTTGTTTACAAAAGGATGCTGAGAGACTCCCCATACATTTCATACTGACTTGAAATTAAAATAACATTCAGGTGGCTGGCAAGATAGCCGAGCAGGTCAAGGTGGTTGCTGCCAAGTCTGATGGCCTGATTCAGGCTCTGGGGCCCACATAATAGAAAAGAATCAACTCTTAAAACTTCCACACATGCACATAGGTAACACACCTCAAAGGTAGATATGTAGAAATTAAATAAACGTGGGGCTTAAGAATTGGTTCAGTGGCTAGAGTGGATGCTGTTCTTATGGAAGAACTGAGCTGTTTCACAGCACCCGAGCCAGGCAGTTCACAGCCACCTAGGAATCAGCACCTTCCTGCACTCACTTGCATATGCCCATACACACACAAGTACACATAACTAAAAACAAAACAAAACAAACTTTTAGAGTAAACAAATATCATTAATATAAGGCTAGTAAAATAATACTAGTAAGATGTTTATTGAGATGCACTGTTCTTTCTGATTAATATACCCTGTTTCCTTCTCTGCCTTATCTTGATCTGCAACAAGCAAGGAAAATGAGTGATGGGCCCCCACCCCCATTCTCAAACATGGGTAGAAATTGAAAGTCATGATTCACATGCAGAAAGCCTCCGCTGGGTGGCAGGACACAGGGACAGTCAGAATCTGTTTCTTCTTTGTTGTTGTTTTTAAGGCAAAACAAACAACTCACAATGACCAGTCCATGAAAACCATTTCTGATAATAGCTCATGGTAGGCAATCCCCTGGGGGGGAAAAAAATCATTGGTGTGCTGAGAAAATGGGAGTGAGAATGCATAGCAGCGTCTGGACACGTTTCTTTAGGCAATGGTGCTTTGGAGTTTGCCCTGTGTGCCATGTACATTGATTAAACCCAGAATATATGCTGGCCATTTTTGACCATCATTTACCGTATTGATTTGTTAGCAAGGGAACTGTAATAAAAAAGCCATTGATTTACTGTCCTTATTTGCTTATGGGCTTTTTTTTATTATTAATTTTTCACTTTTTCTTTCTCTTTTGGGGATCATTTCTTCTAGACAAATGCTGTACTTCGTGAAGTTAAAAGAGAGGGGCTCCCTGCAGAACAAAGGATTGAAATTCTGGCTGCCCTCCTGGCTCCGCTCACCTTGCGCCAGAACCTGAGGAAGGAATGGCACGCCAGGTTTGTGCTGCTGGGAGATGGGGGGTGTGGCCCTGACCTGGCTCTGCTTGTCCCGCTCATCTGTGGAGTCATAGGAAATCAGCACATTACGGACATCCTGAACCAAAGTTAGCTTTC
Source organism: Sigmodon hispidus (assembly GCA_004025045.1). NCBI lineage: Eukaryota > Metazoa > Chordata > Mammalia > Rodentia > Cricetidae > Sigmodon > Sigmodon hispidus. The sequence continues at coordinate 135,511 of PVIH01001960.1, read as the reverse complement.
CTGTCCACGGTAACCTCATCAATTATAATGATGCCCGACCATGGCCATATGTGTGTATGTGTTTTCTTCTAGTATAACATTTAGCCTGCAGGTTCGAATCTTGAGCATAACGTAGCTTAAGTACCAGATGCCCAAGCGCCCTTTCTGATCAGCAGTCTAAAGACTAGCTTGGCTATTCTGTTAGGCAGATGCCTGGGGGGTCCACCAGGTCCACTCTGTCACTGCAAGTGACAAGATGGAAGTAGTGTATTTATCGCTCTCAATTTTAGAATCAGCCGAGTAGAGATTCCCTTTGCTTCAGCCTAGTTTCTTTGTGCGTGGAGCTCCTGTAGTTGGAAAGCTGTCACCGGTGTGTAAGTCATCAGTTCTGACGGAATGTGCTTGCAGAGGAAGTCTAGTGTTATCTTGCTGAAAACCACTGACATCTGAGAGGTGGAGCTGCCTCCTCCAAATGTTGGGATTCTCTTCTACATAGATAGCTGGTAAAAACACTGAATTCTCATCCATCTCCACACAGCAGGGAGAGGAATCAGAAGATGATACTGTGTTTTGTTCATGGTTCTACATGATGCCTAGAAATTCTGTGTTGCCCAGGAGTCAAAGAACAATTTTATTGATAGCCGTAATAGTCTCTAAAACTTTATACAGCAGAATTTATGATAATTGATGGCTTTATTAGTAACTATAATAATAAAAATATATGTATTTGAAAAAGAATGAAGACATGAGCAGCATTTTCCAAGAAAGGCAGTGAGAACTATTGCTTCTCACTGGGTCTCAGAAAGCTGCTTCCTCAGGGCTGCATGGTGCATCTAATTTAGACTTGTGTTTAGGGAGCATAACAGTTTTTCAGTATTGCCCTTTCTCACGGCATACTCATAGTAAATGAGTATGTGACAAAGGGATGGTTTACCCTTTAACTTTCAATAATTAAATTTTGACTTTTTGTGTTAACATATATTTTTATTAAATAATGGACTAGCGACTTTGGAACACCAGAAAGGTTTCTTTCTCTCCTTCTGCCACATTCTGTCTTCTCTCTAATGCTACTCATTAAGTCAGAAAGGAGAGAGGACTGTATTCCCTATATTCTCTCCTCTGCACCCTTCTCTCTCACTGCAGCACAGCCCAGACCGCATGCTTCCCAGGAACAGCTGTCTTTTGTTGGGCACATATAGTTTGTTACCAGTAATTTCCTATGACATCAACTCATTAGACAGAATAGCCGAGATGGCCTGTTTAAAAGGAGTCTGGCTTCAGCATTTCTGGCCCTTTAACTGCTAACAGTTTAATCAGGAGCTGGAGCCAGTGTTGAAGCTGATGTAGTCTAGCATCTGAAACACAAATTCGCAAGTCCTTTGTGGCAGAGGCGGAGGGAAGAAGGGGCTTAGCAGCTGACACTGTGCAGACCCTCTTAAAACCAAACACCTGAAAGAAAATTTCAAGAGGTCGATGTCCTGAGAGCTGCGAAGGCGAAGTGTCCTCGGAGTATTAAATAACCGTACTACTCCCCCACCCTTCTGTGCCCCATTTGATGTTTCCCGTCTCAGTGCCCTATCTCAGCGCCTCATCCATATGAGCCGGATAAACAGACGGTCACCACATCCCTCTCTTTCCTCATCAAAGCATTGGCCGGCGTCTGGCACAGGCCAGGCCCTGCATGGCCATCCAGCGGGTGGTGGTAAAAGTTATAAAACATCCCAGAAAGTGCCTTTCTTTCTTGCTGCCTGGATTTTAAAGATGGGCTTATTGTGTGCTTTGGAATTACACAGTGAAAACAACAACCAAAAACACACAAAACCACTGTGCTTTATTTAACAGAAAATAACACTCACCAGAGACCAAGCAGTAGATTACAGCATTTCACCTTCATCAGAGCTACCAAGGGATCAGTTAGATTAGATAATAGAATTTTTTTTCTTCAGAAAGTTGCACCCACATGACTCTAGTTAGCTTATAATACACATTGAGTTGTACAGCTTAAAGAGTTTTAGGCCAGCCCGATTCCTGCCATAACTCCAGGGCCGGACTCAGCCCTTTTCTCCAGCGAGTTCATCTGCCATCATGATCTCCAGAGAACATTTTCAGTGAAGCTTGGATCTTGGTCCTAAATATGTGTCCCTCTCTCAGGCCAGGAGTGGAGCCATTGTCTGGGACCCCACATGTCTAAAACCAAAAGCATATGTTCCCTGTGACTTGGGGTAACTGAGTCTGTCACAGTGTCACACAGCCTGTGATTCTAGAGGCACATCTGAGCGCTGTTGGGTTTCCTTCCCACTCGATAATCTTATAAACAGCCCTCTCAAATAGGCTTATTAGGGCTGTCTATTCACTTCCCCGGAGTTGAATGATCCAAAGTACATCAGGAGCACCGTGTGAATGCCGGGTAAGTGTTAACAGAAGTGGTACCGAATTTCTGAAGATTTGCCTTTGTTTATACAGTCCACTCTGCCTGATGGACAGCTTGTTATAGCTTTTAAAGAACTGGGCAAGCCCTCTGATCTGACCCCTTCTTGACCTCCGCAGCCCAGAGGTCAGTCTGCAGCTAATAAAATCCGAAGCTCTTAGGGTCTACTGTAGGAGCAGGCAGAAAAAGAGCAGCTGCAAGGTCTGAGTATCCCAGGATCGGCTGCTTTGGGTCACTGTCTGATAATGAAAATGATTACCAAATTATATGGAAGTTTAACTGCAATAGTGAGAGAGAGGAGGGTGGAGCCCGGCGTATTAGGTTTGATAAATGAACTGTGAAGAGGCCCATCTGGCTCTCAACATCTTTTCTCCCCCTCTTTCCCTACCAAGGGGAAACATTTTAAAATAACAGCAGTACATATAGACTCAATGACCCATGCAAGGAGCTGGAATGGATTAAGATTTAATGGTGACAGTGGACGGAATTATCATTTGAAAAGTCCACCAAAGAAAAGGTACAGGTCAGTGGCTTTGCTTGATTTATTTTTCTAGATAAAAATCTAAAAATCAGTACTTTTGCTTATTTTATACACATCCCCGGCACATCACCTAGAGTGCTGAAAATGCGCAGGCATTGATGGCATAATTACCTGCGTTCAGCTTTGAGAACGAGGCAGGACCCCTTTGCCTTGAACATGTTAGAGTGACTGTCAAACATTTGTCTCTGCTTGTTTGCTCAGTTTCAGCAATGGAGCTTAATGAAAATGCTTTACAAAACAAAACAAAAAAAGGTGTCCATTCCAGCATATGGCCCTTCTGCATGTTACAGCACTGAGTCTGTGCATGGCTCCTGAGCACTATATTTTTTCTGGGAAAAGATACACTGTTTACCCAGTGAGTAAACTTTATTCCCCAGTATTTATTCCACAAATGTGCAATGCCTTGTATCCGGTATGATACTGCAGACCATACAGCTCTGTTCTTTTCTGCAAAGATGATGGGCATATCATGATTCTCTGCTTTCTGAGACTAGAATAATTTTATTCAATGAGCATCTGTCTGTATATTTTGTATGTTTAATTATGTATAAAATACTGCATGGAATGCTGTTTCTATAACAGCGTGCTCTGCAGCCAGTTCCAGACCTTATCCGGGGATGAGATGTCATAGGTTTCTAGAGAGACAGTGGAAGGCAGTCAAGAGGACAGTGGAGCTGCTCCATGTAACCTGCTCAGCAAAGTATGTCATCATAGAGGCCTTATAAAACTGTCATTCTGTGTCTTTGAAGGCTCTGACTCAGAGCTGTATTGTCTGCATAATAGAAGCCTCACCTAAACTGCAATTGTATTGAAAATAGAAACCAAAAACTTCGTAACATTACCTGAAGTTAGCGTATTTTTGGTTTTGATTTGACTGTGTATTAGGGAGGGAGGAGCATAGAGCAAGAGATGGCGGGAAGGATCTGGCTGACCATGGAAAAGGCACACTTGGGAGTGAGGGCTGCTCACTGCAGGCTGGGCCTTAACATGTTATTGCATGAGGAACAAGCACAGTAATAAGAGGAAAGTGAGGTCATTAGGGGATTCTAAAACTTGAGATATAATCCAAAGAGAATACAATGCCCTATGATCCAAAAGTCAGTGGTGTGAAGTCCACAGTAAATGATTCTGAAGTGTCTGCTCAAGGCTGTGCAGTCATCATACTGTCTAGTCACAGCATACTCCCTGCCCAGAACAAAGCCCTGTTATCTGGTAATAACCACTTTAGATTTTCTCTTTTCCTCACAGCCACTGGCAACCTCTACTTTACTCTCTGTATCTAAATATTTGCCTATTATAAACAATTTTATAAATAGACACAAATTTGGCTTCTTTTGTTTAACATAATTTTAGGGTTCATCTATGTCATAACATGTAAGTACTTTATTCTATTTGGTGTTGAATAATATTCCATTATATGAATATGCCATATTTTACTTAGCCAGTTAATCAGCTGTTAGAATTCTGGTTGTTTACATTTGGAACTATTACAAATAATATACCTCTGAATAGTCATATATATATTCTGGTAGGTTATGAAAAGGCATAGCATGAGTCTGGGAGTGTAATTTAGTAATAGGCATTCCTAATATGTGCAAAGTCCTGGATTCACTCTCCTATAACATGCTCTCTCTCTCTCTCTCTCTCTCTCACACACACACACACACACACACACACACACACACACACACAGAGAGAGAGAGAGAGAGAGAGAGAGAGAGAGAGAGAGAGAGAGAGAGAGCTACCAAGTGATATTTCTCCTTTGTTGGCTCGATTCAGTGTTTATATTTGTTCCTGTACCACAGGTTAAGCAGCTGGGATTGTTGTAGCATTTAACAGTCTGTCCCATTGTAGTAATGCTCTGTCCCAGCAAGGGAGCTAGACACTGTTCATGATGTGTGCCTGGCATCTGCCAGGGCACCTGGCACTCTGATGACTGAATACAATACTTTCCCAGCCCACATCTGTGTTTCTTTTGGTGTTTCCTTAAGTTTACTGAACGGGAACCTTGAACTTAGAGGGCAGGGGAAAACCCTCATACTGGAAGTGAATATGAGTTACTTCTCTGACCTTGGCAAGGGTGGAATACTGGCAGCTGGAAGGAGGCATGGTCTTGACCATAAAGTTTTGAACACAGGCTAGTTGGGAAGAAGACATCACAAGACCCATCTGGCACCAGGACAAAAACCATGGTCTCATTCTGGAGCCAGCCATTTCTAATTTCCTGCCCTGGGTCAAAGAGACCTAGGTGAGAAGATGGTGTATAGGGAGGTTTGGGTCAGCCCCTAAAGGTTCTCAAAGGTCGTGCCTCTGAATAAGGTTTGGGTTCAGTCCAGGAGAGCCAGGCTGATGTTGCTGTGGCTTCTACAGTGGAAGAGACTATTAAATGTTCCAACAGTCCCAGCTGCAGGTGTTCTAAGTCCTAAGTGTCCCAGTGCTCTGGAGAGCAGCTACCTTGACCTAGTTACCTGCTGGTGTCCTGAGCCTCAGTGACTTCCTGTTTGGGCCACAACTCATTTTCCAGTTGTGGCAACAGTATGTGTAGTCATTAGCCCCAGGGGTGTCCTGGGAGACTGAGGCAGTTACCTGCTGAGATAAGCTGTGACCTCTCACGTCATCTGACTATGTCTGATAGTGTCCTTCTTGCTCCAGAGTGGCTGATTCTTTGAGCGACTAGTTAGTTGGGCACCAAGAGTTTTATCATGAGTTCGTACAGCACTGTCCTATGCCCTACTGTCCAAGTTGCACAAGGAGTCAGGGCTGGGAGGCACTGGCCTACCAGTCAACATTGACTTTTTTTTTAAATGTGCCTGCCCTTCTCCATTATTATCTGCAGCCTCTGCTATCTGCCACCCTTAGCAAAAAGAATGTCCTTTGTGTCTCTGAACCAGCTCACTCCATAAAACCTAATAACTCTGTAAACCACCTATAAATGTGTAGGGATTTGAAACATATGAATGTGGAGCAAGGACTGAATGAATGAAGTGCCAGGCTACCTTTTGTCCAACATACAGAAACTTATCCTAAAGTAGGTGGTGCTGTTATTGTTATTGCCATTGTTACTATCATTATTTGAACAGTTTTATGGGGACAGAAGGCAGTGACTTCTGCACATCTTATTTATTAAGTCAACATGTGAGCTAGTGAGCTGGAGCTCTTTCAGATTACTGACTGTGATAAGTTGTTGACTGTTCTTGTGGGCAGTGCTTCTTAACTTTTTGGAGAAAATAGCGATTCACACTTTTATTTAGTCAGCAGATATTTCCTGGGGGCTGTTTCCCAAGCCCTGCTCCAGGCTTTGGCAACACAGCAGTGAACATAATTGGAGGGCATTCCCCTGTGGTAGAGTTTCTCTTCTAGTGTGTATGTGAGTGGGTGTATGGGTGGGAGCAGTGGGGGTATGGGAGGCACCATTTCCCCAGGGAAAGCCTACATAGTGTGTCTATAAAAGTGTGCCTGTGAGTGAAGAACAGTCAACAAAACTGAAGCAAAGCCATCCCATTCAGGTTAAAGACAGCAGATTGTTATGTCCGATCTTTCTCATAAATTGTCACTTGTGATAACTCTTGCCTTTGTCTGTCAGGTCTCCACAGAACACCAGGGTCCTCAGGAGCACTGGCCTACACATTCCACATTAATTGCCTCTTTGATTGCCTGCTCCTTTGGTTCCAAGTTACTTTACCACATATTTGCCACTTTTACAGCCTTCATGTTAAGAAAGGCTTAAGTTCAGTCCAAGTGTTATATTGGGAAATCTCCTTAAGAGAGAAGAACTTAAAAAGCACACCTATGCCATAGGTCTTTGGGATAATGGGTGACAATGCACTCTCCTTTATCAATGGTTATTATTGTTGCTGTGACTGATGTCAGTCACATGTTGGTTCTGCAAATATTTATTGAGTTCCTAGCTGGTACTTGGTACTATCCTAGGCCCTGGGGCAGTCGTGATGAGTCACAGTTGATTAGGAGAAATGGATTGTGTAACATAGAACAATAAATACTCAGAAAGAGATTGAGTCATGATATTATGGAAACTCAGGTTGCAGGAAAGGCATATGGAGGCTCTGCTTAGGTGTTCTCCAGTGAGTCACAGGAAGTTGGCCTCTGTGAGGAATACTGTTCCTCTGCTAAAAGGTACTGTACTGGCTGCTGGTGGGTAGAGAAACTGCCTGTCACCGAGAGTAAAATAGAAAAAGAAAACCATGTATGATCTGGGTTCTCAGAGAGAATCTTTGCTACCTTCTCTCAAGAGATACCTCGTGCTCAATTTTGAATGTGGAGCAAAATAGGTTTTTTTTTTCCTAGAACAAATTATATTAATACATCATAGTGGTTGTCTACATAAATTATGAGTCATATTGTCTGAATTTGAATCTTGGCTCCACTTCTGTAAATCTAAGGAAGGTACAATTGAAGACTGTAACTAAACAAGTTACTAACTCCCTCTGAACCTTAGTTCTCTCTCCCATTTGCTAGGGGAGGAGGAGTATGGTGAAACTGTTGCACAGAGTTGACTTAAGTGAGTGTAAAATGCCTAGGATAAGTGCCTGACACACACTGACTACTCTGTAAAGCCACCATCATGTCATCATCTTGTAGTTTGAAGGAGAATGGCCCCCATAGCTTCATGTATTTATGTGTCTCATTCCCAGTTGGTAGGTTGTTTGGAAAGGATTGGGAGGCGTGGCCTTGTTAGAGAAGGTGTTCATTGATGGTGGACTTGGAGGTTTCAAAAGCCCATATCAGGCCAGTCCCCTCCCCTTTCCCCTCCCCCTCCCCCTTTCCCTCCCATGCCTACCTGCCTGTTGCTAGGCTTCCTGCCATGTTGATCATGGACTAACCCTGTGAAAGTGTAAGCAAGCCCCCAGTGAAATGCACTCTCTCCTAAGTTGCCTTGGTCATGGTATCTTTTCACAGCAATAGAACAGTGAATAAGATAGGTCAAAATAACAAAGTGAAGAATGAACTTAGCCCCTCTTTCAAACTGTCCTTTCCCTTGACATGTCCTGGTGCAAAATCCTACCCTTATAATGGTGCAAAATCCTACCCTGATGCTGCTGAAGGGTGGTAGAGAGGAAACCTGAACTGGGCTTGCATTGACACTGTCACCTAGAATTGACAGGTGTAGGTCTGGGCTCCAGGTTGAATCCTATTAACAACTGGTCATAGGTATCTAGGCAGTTCACAGGCACTTTGGATCTTTTCAACTTCACCTAAAATCATGTCTTGATCCACATGACCCTCAAGGCAGATGGCATCTTCCAGCCCTGAAAAAGGATGCAAGAGAGAGCAGCAAACTTAGACATGGCTCTCTGTTGTGGATTATTAAGATGTGTTACATTTGTTTATGCTGTGGAACATTTGCTTAATAATGCAAAGATGTGTTGCATTCTTTTTTATGTTGCATTTGTTTAACTCTGTGAAGCTATGTTACTGTGCCTGTAAGACACCTGATTGGTCTAATAAAGAGCTGAAGGGCCAATAGTGAGGCAGGAGGAAGGACAGGTGGGGCTAGAAGGCAGAGGGTATAAAATGAAGGAGAAATCTTGGAAGAGGGAAAGATCAAGGAGCAAGAACATGGAGGGGAGGATGCTAGGAGCCAGCCATATAGCCAGCCACAGAGTAAGAGTTAAAGTAAGATTTATAGAAGCAAGAAAAAGGGAAAATCCTAGAGGCAAAAGGTAGATGCAATAATTAAAGTTAAGAAAAGCTGTCAAGAAACAAGCCAAGCTAAGGCCAGGCATTTATAATTAAGAATAAGTCTTCATGTGTGATATATATGGGAACTGGGTGGCACCCCCCAAAAAAAAGAGCAAAAACAAACAATAGCATTTTGGCACCCAGTGTGGGGCTAGAGTAAAAGAAAATCCAACAACAGCTTCCTCTATTTTTTTCTTGAAATCAGGGATGGAAACAGTATTAGCAATAATAGCAGCTAGCACTAGTTGAGAATGCCCTAAGTGCCAGGCAGAGTTTTCAATGCTCTCTATGTTAAGAATACAACATAGCATACTGAGCACCTTGCCCAAGCCAACAGCTAGTCAGTAGTAGAGATGAAACTTAAGCCAGCATGACTAGCTCAGTAGCTAGGAGCATAGTGGCAAAGCTTTGTCAGCCACTCACATGGCTTAGTATGTTGACTTCTGTCTCACAGCACAGAAGAACTTCCAATCCTTGGGAATCTTTCCCAGTGTGGAGATAAGCAATCATGTATCTGTAAATACATATTTCTTGTGCTATCTGAACACACCTCACTGTCCAGCTGTGAAAGCATCTCTCCATAAGGCAGATGTTTGCAGCCCACGCAGTATGAATCTCACTTACATTAATCTTTTCAAGGAAAGTTTCTTTTATAGCTGTATTGTTTCTTTTATATTGATTACAATTTTTCTAGAAGGTAGGGGAGTGAGCAGGATGATGAGAACATAAAAGTTTAGCCTCCAAGATTCTGTACATCCTTCAGGTCAAGTCATTTTAGGGCTGTGTTAATCAAGGCCGACTTCAGCAGGTGCCCTGAGGTGAAAGGGTAGTGATATCTGCTCCACCGCGACTTAGTCAGTAGCTGTACAGTATGTTTATATCTAGGAAACAATTTACTACATGTGAAGAATAGTAATTTTATTCTATCTCAGGGGTGTCCCTGGTGTATTTTACAAATTTGCTCTGTAATGAATATTCCAGGTTATAGATAAAAGTATAGCTTGGCTTTGTGTTTAGAAGGTTGCTGGGGGAGGGGAGGAGAACAGCACTGTTGGCCTGTAGGGGACACTGTTGCATCATTTATCAGAATTTTCTAATATCTTGTCCTGCAACAAAAACACAACAAATCAGAAAGTCAAAATTAGGCCAGCCACCTTAAAATCATGTGACAGTCACGGTGTGTCTTGTGTGCTCATGGCTCCTCCAGTGGTGGCCAGGTAGTTGGGGACTCAGGCTCAGACAGGAATAGCTTGCCAAGGCAGGAAAAAAAATGTGGTGACTAACATGACTTCTGATTAGCCTCCTCTGTCTTCACCCTGGACTTTGCAATTTAATAAAATTTATGTTTAGTTGGTCATCTTTCTCTGTGGAAAACATTCTGTTCTGTGCTATTCCAGATGTACGTACATACCTTGGGTCCTGGGAGGACCTTTTAGAAAGTTTAATTCTCTGCTTTCTGTGTATTCATTTCTTCACTGGCAAAGAGACTTTCTGTTTTTTTTTAAAAATGCTGCCATATATCTATGGCAGACTCCCCTGTGAGGCTTGGCCTGAGCTCTGAGTACACTGCCTGGCTCCTAAATAGCTCCTGGTTTGTGCCCTTCTGGGCTGTGGACCCACCCACATGCCCCAAGGTTTTATCAACAAACCACCCTCTAGCTCCTTTCCCAGCTCTGTCCTCTTCTGTCCCTGGATCTGAGGCCTCCAAGGTGACAGTGATGAAGCCTCAAAAAAAACAAAAAAACAAAAAAGCACAGCCTGGGTTGTGCTCAGAGTGTGTGCACAGCCTTCACATTCCCAGTTTCCCCATCAATTATGCCATGTGTTTCGTCCAGTTGGTGTTACCCTCCCAGTGTTAATTATAACCTACAAGACTGTTAGAGTTAATTTTATGGCAAGCATATTGTCTCTTCAAGGCTCCAGAGCAGCTCATAAATTATCTTGAAGGTAAAATGTAACTTGGGGAACCAGTTATGAAAATTCCATCCATCTCGCTTAGGAACTGCAGCTGCTGCTGTCAGCTGCCTCGCTGCTGCATTGTGAAGGAATTATAGTGGGTCAAGTTTAAGAGGGTAGGCCCAGGCTGTCATGGAGGAGAAAGGCTCTCCTGGCCCTGTCAGACTAGCGCCTTCTGCCAATCCCTGGTGGTTTCACTTTGTAGGCAGGCAGAGGCAGGCAGCGCAGGTGGACAGTCCCCAAGCTGTCCATACTCATTACTTTACAGAAACTTTCAGGTAGGCAGAACCAGAGACCTTTCCTCCTCTCTGTTGTCATAATGTTAGGCATCATCTGCAAAGTGTGGGAGAGATAGCTTTATACTAACCTGGGCTTGGTCCAGGAGCCTGGGCAAGCACCAAGGAGGAATCTCCCAGGACCAGCCCCTCCAGCAGCTCCTTGCTGGCCTCCCACATGGCGATTTCTATCTTACAGAAGCCTTAGGCTTGAGTGAGCATTTTATTTGTGGTTGTTATTTTTCATATAATCTGATAAAGTGAGCCTTCACTGTGAACATACTCTAAAATTGCCTACTAAGTAAATTAGCATGTTATCTTATTGGGATAATAAACACACTCCTTTTTTGTTTCCTCACGCAAAGTCGAAGCTTTACATTTCAGCCCTCAGGGCTTTAGCATTATTATTTTTAATGACTGAACACAAGTCTTTCATTTAGCTTGTTTGTATAGTCACTGTAAATGATCTTTCTGCTGCCGGGTCTCCATTTGCCGTTCTGCATGTTATGCCAGCTTTAAAAGCTTTGAGGGGGGCCTCTGAGAGTTGGGAGCCGTGCTAAGCACAGCATCTTCTAGCAGCACTAGCAATGGGCTGCGGCACAAAAGTCAGATAGGATATGTTAGGATGGTATGCTTGGGCACAAAAATTGAAGTGTGGGTTTGAGTAGGGTGTACAGACAGTGCTCTGGCTGGCAGGGAGCTCGCTCATCAGTACAGGGTAGCAGCCACTCCTGAGGCTGCTGCTGTCACTTCCCCCTGAATGTTTCTGGGTGCTTTGATTGCATTCATGCCTCCACTAGCTGCTGCTGGAGTAATGGCACCTAAGACCTGTACCTGGGTTTTGTTCATAAGCTAAGGAAACTTGGCTTTGAGGGTTAGCAGGGCTCACACAGAGGGAAAATGCTGCCCAAGGAGGCCCTAGGCTTTATGGAGGGCATATTTCACCTCTGCTGACCAGGCATGAGAGTTGGATATTTACACTTTCCAGTGATTGCTGAGTCACTAGCAAACTCAGCTGGCTTGTCTGTAGGGCCTGGGAATAACTGAGATGGATGAAGCCATAGAGGAGGGATTAAGTGGTAGACTTCACACTGTATCTAAAGTGGACCCTGTTCAGCCCTGCAAGGAAGACAGGATCTGCATTCTTGGGTCTCCCCCAGTTTCAAAGAGAAAAATCAGGCCATATGTATATGCTTAAGGGGTCTACCAACTATTGAAATGTTAGCAACCAGTTCAAATATTTGTAGTTATTATTCATGCTAATTAAAAACATATCTGAAGCTGGTTAGTGTGGGTATGTTTCTGATACAGAATAGACATTCTCACTGCTTTGAATTACAGACTATCTCTACTGGCAGTGAACTTCAACTAGGAGTCTAGGGCACTGCGTGGCGTGCGTGCGTGTGTGTGTGTGTGTGTGTGTGTGTGTGTGTGTGTGTGTGTGTGTGTGTGTGTTTTGATTATTTTGCCTTCATTTGGGCAGTGTTTCATCTTTCCTTTGTCAGAAAAAGGATATGAGAGCTTTCTTGGGAATGAAATTTGGATGGTACTTGTCATCATATTAAAAAATTACATCTGCAAAATGTTGGTGGTTTCAGATCTGATTAAGAGTTTGATTCTGGAAAAGAAGGGCCAGGACCTTGCTGCCCGGGAATAACCATTTCCCCTGGTAAACTCTGGAGCTCCTGCCCACCCAGCTCCTGGGTAGAGGGTTGGGCTGCACTCTTGAGTACAGGAAAGCCAGCACAAGCACAAAGGCATCTGGGGTCAATATAGTCTCTTAGTGTCACTGCCTTGGACCGCCAGGTTCACAGAGGTGTGGTTTGGGACGGACACATTAAATGTATATGATTTTTATCTAAAAAGAGAAGAATAAAATGATTGCTTTTCTTTCCTAAAGAGAACAGAGTAAACCCAAATCTTGGCTACTACTAACACCAGCTATTACATATGTGCAGTTATATTTCACTGTAAATTTTTCCTAAGAGCTGTTAGATTGGAGCCAGGTTGATATTGCAGCCCAGGTGTACCAAAGGGGCCATTTCATTAAAGTAAGCCAGCCTTTCCAAAGAGACAGACATTTCTATGGCAAAGTGAACAAAGGTCAGGAAACCCTGTGGATGAAATATCTGTGTCCGTGTTTATAATCTCTGCATGTATGGATTTGCAGTGAGTGAGGAAAAAAAGAAAAGAAAAAGAAAACACTGCCAAAGAGACTTTATTTTGGTTAAATAAGACTAACTTCTAAAATAGTCTGTGTATCCAGATCATCCCTCATCCAGTGTCTAGGCAGCTTTTTGGACAAATAATGCCTTTTTCAAAATTTGTATGTTTGAAAAAAGGAGGAGGAAAATTAAGTGTCAAACTGTCTCTCTGGGTTGTTGTAAACTGGCAAGATCCTAGGAACAGAATGCAGAGACGGATGTTCAGTGGCTCTGTGGGCAAATTTCAGTGCTGTGCACTTCCTGCTGCACTGGCGTGCCTCAAAGAGCACATGCACAGGCGGACTCCTTACTTTCCTATCCTTTTGTGAGGAAAAGTTTATTTATGCTTGTTTTTGTTTGGTTTTGATTTTTTTTTTTTTTGAGTGTCATACAAAACATGAATGAGGTTCTAGAGGCATTGGTGGGGGGATGAAAATATACATTTATACAAGACATAATCCACACTCACAGATGGTCCTGTTCAGGTGCTATTTTAATTATGAGGTAAAAACCAGCCCCACACAGTAGGAAGTCATCTTAATAAATGGGGCAGAGCTTTTGTCTTCAGGCGTCAAAAAGGCTTGTTACCGAGGAATTAAAACACCGTGCATTATTGGAGAGAGTCTCAAAATGACTGAGATATTTGAAGAAAGCAAAATAATAGACTCTTGACAATCATGAACACACTAGGAATGTTTTACAAGTGGCCACTCTAGACTTCTTTAATTGCAGTGATTTAAGTGGTGGATTTTCCAGTGACAACTATTTGCCATCAGTATCGTCACAGACTCAGGAGGAAGGTAAACAGAACTGTGAATACAGTTTTAAGATTTGAGTGCCAAACTGCAGTATTTCTTCACAGTTGCTAAACTCAAAAGGGCTGCTTTGCCCTTCAGGTGCCAGTGTCCAGAGAAGTCAACAGCAATTCAAACGGTGCTTTTACTCCCAGCTTGCATCCACACTGCACAAGCGAAACAGTCTTCTTAGGATATGCTAGTAATCCGTTATCATAATGCTTTCCTGTCTCTCACATAGTGGGGAATTGTGAGGACCTCATGTTAGGACCTCAGTGTCCTGACATAGTTAATTATCCGTAGATAATGGTTTTCAGCCATTGCTGTTGTGAGGGATACTGCTTTGTTGCTGGGAGTTATTAGGGGTTTGCGGACTCAGGTGCAGCGCACCTAGGCACTTTCCTACAGAGGCAAGCAGTTGTGTTTCCCTTACCATATTATACATCACAGAGAGCCTCTCATTTATTATAGCCAGGCTAATGATGCAAGCACAAACCTTTATGTCCTGCTCTATATTGTGATAATATATTTGCTGTAGAGATGTTAGCTTGTTTTTCATAAGTAATTAATCTTTTCTCATGGCAAATATATCACATGAGACTGAGTTAGCATGAGGGTCAAAATACCTGTAAACCAGTCTGCAGAGATTGGATGAGCCCACTAGATACTGTCTTTTTTCTTCTTTCATAAAGGCCTCCTCCATCTCCAGGCTGCCCCCAACACAGTGTTCAAATCACTAGGAGTTTAAACATGAAAGAAGAAACTATTTTCAGTCCGCAGTGTTGAGCCAAGAGTGTGAGCTAACTATGTACTAAATAAACCTAGTGACAGTCATCGCCTCACTGTGGTGTAGTCCCAAGGCCTCTGGGACAGTTGTAGGAGTGACTGTGGGCTCAAAGGTATCTTCTAGCTCATCAGAGATTATGAGCCCATGGTCAGCTGATACTCAAATACCTGCAACAAACAGACAGATGCTGTTTTGTTTTTTAAAGTTACATAATTTGTTTTGCTGGGAGGGAGGTAAAATAGTTTAAAGTTACTCTTGGAATTTTTTAAATATATAATATGTTATTACTTATTAACTATGGTCTCGCCCTGCTATGCAATAGATTCAAAAACTGTTTTCTCTGTCTACTTGAATATTTTAGTCTAAGTTAGAAAATGACAATTAGCATATTGGACCCATGGTTCTCTAATAGAATTACTCAACTGACTATAAGACTAAAATCAAGAGGATGGGGTGAGAGCGACTTTAATCTCAGTCTCCAGGAGGCAGAGGCAGGTAGATCTCTGGATTCTGGGACAGCCTGAGCTACACAGAGAAAGAGTATCTTGAAAAACCAAAATTTAAATACTAAAAATCACTATGCATTTTTGAAGGCTGATTTAATGAGCAATGCTAAAAATATAATAATGTGGGTAGTTTACACATGCATTGAACATTAATGATGGTGGGGCACATTGCCAGGAGCTGCTGGCATGCTGGCCTTACGAACTATTCTGGCTCTAGAAGTCATGTGTTTTAGTCATAATTGTGTGGTGCTTTTTAGGAAAGATGGTCACACCTGGGGGATAAATAGCAAGAGCTAACTCCTGAATCTTTGC
The DNA here is from genome assembly GCA_004025045.1 of Sigmodon hispidus. Taxonomy (NCBI): domain Eukaryota; kingdom Metazoa; phylum Chordata; class Mammalia; order Rodentia; family Cricetidae; genus Sigmodon; species Sigmodon hispidus. The sequence goes on along the minus strand of PVIH01001960.1, from coordinate 120,029 downwards.
TATAGGTAGGCATGGTCTTCAGTGGTTTTCCACTGTTCCTTATTAACCCTACACCATGTTGCAGCGCAAGTCACTAAAACTTGGGAAAGCATGGGAATGAACCCAACACAGGTGCAGATTCTAAGTAGCCAAGTCGGGCCTGAGCCCCAGCAATAGGTTCTGGTGTCTTTTTAGTCACTTCATTTTTCTGTGTCCCAGTGTATTAAATATTAGCCTCTGTTCACTAACAAAATATGGAGAAACTTGAAGAAACGTAAGATATTGCTGCTCTCACCCACTTTTCTTTTTTTTTTTTTTTTTTTTTTTTTTTTTTTTTTTTTTTTTTTTTTTTTT
>PVIH01001960.1:86377-119596 GCA_004025045.1 Sigmodon hispidus | reverse complement strand
TGCCCAGAGCTGCTCATGGGATCTGCCGTCCTGTGGACTTGCTCTCCCTAGCATCCTGAAGGTATTCTGTAACTGATGCCTGAGGACTTGGAGTTGTTCATCTGAGTGTGAGGAGGGAGGGCTAGAATTGCAAGGAAACTGTAACTGGCACCATCCCCTCTGGATATCCACTGTTAGGGTACAAGGGAGATATTTTTTGCCTTACAAGGGTCTGTATTGCAAAGACACACTATCCTTGTGCTTAGGCAGGTAGCTTCATTTTCCCATTAACTTCAGATCAGTGCAAGTAGCATGTACTCTGGTAGGAAATTTCAGTTGACACTCTCCAGTTAATAGTGTGATTATAACCCCCAAAATGAGAGCTGGTGAGTTAACCTCAGAGGTTCAGACATGAGCCAGAATTGAGGAACCCTGCACACAGGACAGGGTGCAGGTGGGAATGTAGGTCTCTCAGGTCCCCGAGCAAGACCTGCTGCACACACAGAGTGCTTCTGTGGCTTTTGATTTATCTTGATCTAAAGTCCCAGGAAAAATACTCAAATAGGCAAGCACTGTCATTACTGTCTTATCTGATGTTTTTCTCAGCCCAAGTATGTCATTTTCTTAAGTAGTATTTATGACATTGCACAAGGAAACCTGACTTGGGTGAGGTATTAAGGTTTGGAGAAATGAGGAATTAGGGCACTTAAAATAACAGCAAAACCTGTCCAATGAGCATTTCTAAGGTACTGTCCCTACGGGCCTAGAGTCAACATCAACAGTTATATAAAAATGATGAGATGCAGAACCAAATGGCTCCGAAGAATTGACCCTTCCCTCATCTCTGCCCGCAGCCAGCGGCTAAGACTCATATCTTGCGCCATTATAATCTACAGCCATTTAATTTGCTAACAAGACTTAACTGATCTGGACCTGCCATCTCCTCCTCCTCTTTAATCAAAACAAGAAGCATTTGGCTCCGGACAGTGAATGTTGCCTCCCTTTTATTGTCCGGTCCCACCATTTTCTTTCTGGCAGGCTGAGATGAAACAGAAAGCTGATATTTGGAGCCATTGGAATTGCAGGCCTTGTAATTTAGAAATATCCATTTTATCCCGTGTAATTTCTTCTCTAAGATTCCTCAGTCTAAATCTGATACAGGTAGGAGCCAAGACAAACAGTAACCGTTTATAGTCACCCAGACCAGTTTGAATTTCACTCTAATGTAAAGCAAAGAGAGTTTTTGGCTTCGTTTCAGGTGTGTAACAGGGGTAGAAAATGCATTTAAAATTTAGCAGCAAATGTTACCATATGTTTCCATAACAACTACAAACTTTTATGTTAGAAAAGCAATCATATAAACACATAGGAATTTTGGAACAGTAAACTATTAATTTACCAAATATAAAAAATCCAGTATGAGGAGGTTTTTATAGCCACAGAAGCCATGAGGGGCCCAGCATCCTGTGAATTTCTCCATTATGTGGCAGAAAATGCTGCTGGTTGGTTAAAATGAGCAGAGCTTTTAGGATTATAGGTGCAGTGGTGCTTCTCTATGGGGTATTTTTCTGAAACAATCTGTGGCGGTGCCAGCCATGGCTGATTTCTTTTACCAGACTGAACTAGTTAAATACCCTTGAATAGCTGTTCCCTTACACATCCATAAAACAATTGCATTCCTCACCCTTACCTGTGGCTTCACGCCTAGTGATGAACACTGGAATTATGCAGAAAGTTCACTGCCCAATTAGAAGCTGGCTATGACACTTGGCACAGAGTAGGTGTTCATAGATTATGGATGTGTAAGAGGAAAATTCTCCATTTTTCAACTGTTCATTTTCAAATATAAAATAGAAGGACTGAATTTGTTTACTCACATTGTAAGAATGAAGAGTTAGTGGTGGTGTTGACAAAGATCACTGATCTCTGATTTCTATGTAGGGCATAGAAATGATCTTGCTAGGGGATGTGTTAGAAACACGATCCAAAGAAACATCTAAAGAAGCTGTGATTTATTTTCTTAAGTCTTCCTCAGAGTGAGCGGTGGTGAGTTGTGACTATTTTCCTAGAACAGTATTCTTCTGTCATTTAAGATAAGATGATGCTGTCTTGAAATAGGTTGTAGCTGTAATATCATGGAGGTGCAACTGACCTGTGAAAGTTATAGTCCAAAAGAAAAGAAAGCCGAAGGGAAGTAGCTGGACTGAGATTGAGGTGCTAATGCTTTCAGGCAGGGCCTAGTTTCTAGATTGGTGCCTTGCAAAGGCCTGATTTACTCTTGAGTGTGTGGTGGCCCTCTTTTTATACCAAAAACCTGATGTCACCTTTTCTAGTCAGACTAGTGAGAAACGTTCTCTTGTCCTGACCAGTGCCATTTCCTGTGTTTCATGCTAAAATCTCTTGAGGCTCTGATGCCATTGGAATCCAGCTTTGGTCCAAGAGCTTCTTAAGTCTGACAGTCCAGTAGTATGAAGATGGACAGTAGAAAGACAGCAAGCGCCACTAACATTTCACAGTGTCCTGGGCTCTAGGAATACAAGGTAACCCAAAGCTACTCTGTCTCTTGTCTTGGGGAAGCATACAGTCATGGTGCAGGAGATGTATTGGAAACACATAAACAAGGAAAACCTGGTAAGATAAGAAAGCTTTCTGTGGAACAAAAGAAGCAGGTAGGGGGGCTGGAGAGATGGCTCAGCGGTTAAGAGCACCGTCTGCTCTTCCAGAGGACCCGGGTTCGATTCCCAGCACCCACATGGCAGCTAACAACTGTCTGTAGTTCCAGTTCCAGGCAAACACCAAGGCAAATAAATAAATAAATAAAGTTTTAAAAAAAAAAAAAAAAAAAAAAAGAAGCAGGTAGGTGATCGAGAGCCATGGCGAGTTTCTAGGGACAGCTCCCGAAGGATCTCCTAGAAAGCCGTGATGGAACCGACTGAAGTACAGAGAAGCAGGGGACCTGCTAGCATCTGAAGCCCAGATACTGGGAGAGAGGTAAGCTGGACCTCTGGCACATGTGGGTCAGTCCCTGTGGCTGGGATGAGGAACCTTCATTTTGTCCTGGTTCTTGCTAACAAGCGTTGACTACAAATCCAACTTCCGTTGATAGTCTCCTTAGGTGCAGTGAAAAAAACAGTCTATCTAATCAAGGTCATAGTTCAGTTTTGGAAAAGGGGCAGAACTAATGGTGAGATAAACAGCAAATGAAATGGTATTGACTCTAAGTAAATCATGAAATGAGCCATTAGTGTGAGCTGGAAAGTTTCTGGGGAAAGAATCCAAATGGAGATGTTGGGCATGCACTGTGCATTCATGCTGCACGTGTTTCCTTCCTGACAGTAACTGCAGAAGTGAATGCTGCCCTCCCTCTATGATAGATGATTAAAGTGAAGCCCAGGAACCTGAAAGGAGAAAACCAACTGGCCCTCTGGGAGGAGGGCAAAACCTGATAGTTGCTGAACGCTAACCAGAAGCATCATAGGTATTTGGATATTCCTGTGATAATCTTTCTTGTCTCTCTCTTTTTTCTCTGTTGCTGTTGACATGCTAAACACCAAAGCAGATGACAAGTATACATCATTGTTATGACCATGGAGGGGGGGCCTCTGGGAGAATGTTCTCTCTAATCTAACCAGTAGAGTCAAGGAAAGAAGACCCTGTCCCCAAAGAGAGGATTAACAGAAGTGAGTGCCATGTATGACTTTGTGGGGGTAAATAAGGGCACTGGGTAAGAGGACCCTAGAAACAGTGCAAAAGAGAATGTGTCCTAGCCAATGTGCTTCCTTCCCATCAATGATGCTAGAGTCCTAAGCTCCAGTATTATCCCTCTGGGACTTGCATCCTCACTTGAAATTTGCTTCCTTGTGTCTTAATGTTTGCTTCAGAGATCCTCTCCTAAGAAGATGGTGCCTGGGTGCACACGTTCAACTTAGATGACCATTTCCCAAACAAGTGTATATCCTAAGACAAATTTTCCTGTTCCTTGGCTTCATTGGGGCTGGAATTTCTGACAGACATGTAAACAGATGTAAGTGTTGTTGCTAATAAGTGGTGGTTATAAGAGTTATGAAGGCCAAGGTAAATGAACCATGGTTTTATAGGACCATTCACAATTGGTATTTCAGAATCAGAAGTACTTTTACCAAAGGCTTTATCTCCCATTGGCTTGGGATTATCAGTTACTTTTATTCACAAGCCTTTGGGACTTGAAACTTTGGTCTGAATTTGTCCCTAAGTCTTCGCAGGGCTCCAGGTCACAGCAACCACTAGACTATGTGGGATCCAGTCAGGGTCTAAGATGCCATCCAAGTTTTGCTAGACTTTAGCAGCTAGAATGTAGAAGCAGGCCAGGGCTGTGAGCCTGACACTGGGATTGTACTTGGTAAATCAGTAGTATGTCCAATGACAGCCTGATAAAAATGCCTTTGGAAAGAGGTATAGTTGTTTTCATAGGTCTACAATTTTCCTCCATGTTGCCTGTATTTTCCTGAGGAAAAGGATGCTCTAAGGATCAATAGACAGTTTATGTAGTTCCTTGTCACATTAATTCCCACTCTTGGAAGTAGGGAGAAAATCTCTAATTATCAACAATCTGGTATTATGAGGCATTAGAGTAAAAATAGTCATCAAAGTGCCTTGTATAGACAGAAGTTTTTTGGTCCCTCCTAGCCCCTACTCAGATGAATCTTCCCTCTCACGGTTCCACAGCTGCTTGTAAAATAATTACTCAGAGGCTTATATTAATTACAAATTGTTTGGTCTATGGCTCAGGCCCATTATTAACTAGCTCTTACACCTTAACTCAACCTATTTCTATTAATATATGTATCACATGTGGCCAGTGGCTTACTGGTACTTGTGCATCTTGCCTCTTGAGAGGCTGGACCACCTCTTTTAGACTCCGCCCTTATTCTCCTGTCTCTCTGCCTAGATTTCTTGCCTGGCTGTGAGCTGTCTTTTTGTAGGACAAAACAAATTGGTAGCAATACATACTCACAGCATACAGAAAGACCACCCCACAGCAATCTTGTTTGCTTATCAGCTTGCAATACAGTAATTCAAAACCCAGTACATTGTTTTAGATATTTACAATATAGCTTCTGTAGGCTGCTTATGGTGGCTAGCTCTGTTTTTATCGTTTGGAAAGTCTAATCCTCTATTCTGTAGATAGCAGACCCTTACGGATTTAGAATTTATATTTTTAGTTATTGACTAGTTCTGTCACTGTGTTTCATCTAGATAAAATTAAAAGTTACCATTTACTATTCATTATGATCCTGGCACTTGTGTAAAATGGAAATTTTCCCCAAGCCGATCAGTTCAGTTCTTGGCTGTAAAATTATTTTGCTGTCACTATTGTAGTTTTGAAACAAGGTCTTGCTGTGTAGCCCAAGAGAGCATGATCTTTCTGCCTTCACTTCCAGAGTGCTGGGATTGTAGGCATGCTCCTTCACAGCCAGCTCATAGCCAGCTTTGTGTGTATGGTGGGGAGGGGTATGTAGGAATTCATGTGCATGTGTGCTCATGAGGGTGTGTGTGCTTGTGTATGTGTTCCAGCATATGGCAAAGCCAGAAGTCAAAGTTGGATATCTTCAGTCACTCCCCACCTTAATTTTTTGAAGTAGCCTCTCCTACTAAACCTGCATCTCACCATTCAGCAGGAGTGGCTGGCACGAAACCCCAGGAGATCCTCCTGTTTCTGCCTCCCCATCACTATAAGTGTTACTGACACTGCAGCTTTAATGTTTGTGATTGGGATCTGAACTCAGATCCTCACAACAAGCACTTCCCGACAACTTGTCACCTCATGATCAGCTTTTAAACGCTCTTGGCTGGCCTTGCAGGAGATGGCTGGAGCAGACTGACATGGAATACTGTCTTCCAAGCAAAATGTAACCATTGCCATCTTAACCCAGAGCAGCTGTTGCTGCTCATGTGAGATTTCAGCTAGTTCTATGTAATTCAGGTGGTCTGGGTGGTCCTAGAGTGGTAGATAGGAGGTGGAAGGTTGGCTGAAGTGAGGCAGGGCTCCATCTCTGCAGCTTTTGGAATGTCTGCGCCCATGCTGGATTGGACCTTTTCACAGTGCAGCTAGCTATTTTAGGGTTAGTCTATGCTCTTAGAAGTCCAGTAAGCTCACTGGGTCACTGACCTGGACTTGAGTGAAATGGTCCTTGGCTCGTTGCCAGTAATTTATCTGAGGTGAAAAGAGGCTTGTTTGCTTCTCCCCGGGAAAAATAACTGCAGCACAGACATCCAGAGACATAAGCAGCTCCTCGGCAGCTACTACTCCTGTTGCACATCCTCTCTGCAAATAATTGGCAACAATGACTCCTCAAGCACTGTGTGGCTCATGCCTGGGGAGGAAGCAGGGATCGCACCTGTGGGTCACCCTTCCAAAGGCTCAAGCTAGCCTTTACTTTGTGCTTTGGGCTACAGTGGTTTCTTTTTTTTTTTTTTTTTTTTTTTTTTTTTTTTTTTTTTTTTTTTTTTTTTTTTTTTTTTTTTTTTTTTTTTTTTTTTTTTAAATTAACTTTATTTATTTATTTATTTGCCTTGGTTTTTGCCTGGAACTGGAACTACAGACAGTTGTTAGCTGCCATGTGGGTGCTGGGAATCAAACCCAGGTCCTCTGGAAGAGCAGACGGTGCTCTTAACCGCTGAGCCATCTCTCCAGCCCGCTACAGTGGTTTCTAAGTAAAGACTTTCCAATCTCTGTCATATAGACTAAATATACCCCCACACACACATACCCATCAATAAAAGAAGAGACTGACTAAATTCACTAAGCTTGCCTTTTTCTCTGCGAAGTATCAAGTTGGTGATTTTTAAATCCAAAGTTCCTAGGCTTAAGGTTGTGACCTTAAAAGAAAGAAGCCTTGGCTTGTGAGGAGTGGTCTATACAAAGACCTGCAGCCTCAGGAAAGCCTTCTGGCTACCCGACCCATCCATATCCAGCTAAACTCTTAAGGCCTTGGATGTTCTTTTCAGAGTGCCTGTGTAAACACAAAGCCTATGAGGCTGTGTAAGCTGTGTTTCTGCCCTTAGGAGGCCTGACATCTGTTGAACACGATAAATCAAAGTTACCATTACACCTGATAATCAGTCAAGTGTTTTGTGTGTATTATGAACTCATCTAATCCCAAACAATAACAGCACTAACTAAGCACAGGGCCAGGCTGTTTCTAAGTGCTAATGAGTTCATTCTTCAGCTATAGGTATTTTTATTAATTAATTCTAGTTTTAAAAATGGAGAGTGGAGACCACAGCCACAGATACATTAAATAACCTCCTAGGGGCACAAGGCTTCTAGGCAGAAGAGCTAGGATTTCAAAGCTTGACATTTGGGCCTTCTCATTGCATCAGTCAGAATCACCTTGTAGCCTTTTGACACAAGGATTGCAGGTCCTTGTGGGTGTGCTGTGGGCTCTTTGATTTCTAAGGCATTTTGAGATGGTACCATTGCCCAGTGCTATGATAAGTGGAAAGACAACAATGGAAAGCCCTCACTGCAGAACAAGGTGAAAAGTCTCATTGCTCACACAAATGGCATGATCTAAGAACAGCAGTGCCAATGACAGCATTGTTGGGAACCGCTGGTGGCATCATTTACCTGGCACTTAATGAGTGCTTGGTCAGAACTGGGCACTGTTCACTAGCCACATTGTAACTTGCCTTGGACTCACTTTTAACCAGCAAACAAACATGTAAGGCAGATGTTACTGTTAAGCCTGTTTGCTGCTGAGGAAAGAAGGCCACAGGGGTCATAAACTTACTAAATGACAGATAGAACTCCAGTGACACCCACTGCATCTCACACCAACAGGTGCTTGGCCACCAAAAATGAAGAGCTGAAGGGATTCAGAGGCCCATCTGTGCAGCAAGTTCCTGACCTGGGCTCTGAGCAAGAAGGGAGCTGAAAAGAGGATTTTACATAGGATAGATCTGTGCAAAGGCCCAGAGGCATAAGTGACTGACCTGGAGACCTCCGTTCAAACTGCATGAGCAAGAGATGAGGGATGCTATGTGTGGAAGAGTAGAGTGGGTTCTAGACTGACTGTGTCAGGGGTCTGCTCTGCCCCCAGGGCCATCATCCTGGAATTCCAGAGTACAGAGTCATCTGCCATGTGCGGACAAAGGGCTCAGCATATGTCCTGACGGAGTTAGCTTTGTGAGGTTAGCCACCCTCCTAGCAGTGAGTCATGTCTGCCAGGGCACAGTGTCTGTACACAGCCACATCAAACACAGACCCTCATAGTGCCCATCCCTGCTCACATCAACACTGCTCTCAGAAATGCCTACTGTGGCACCAGTGCTCTGGTATCTTTGGAGCTGCCAACCTGTCTTCTTTCAGAGACTGCCTGGCAGCCCCTGAAGGGGAAAAGGGTGAATTTTTATCTCCCATTTACTAATCTTTCCTTATCGGGTGCTTACAGACAGAATGTCAGCACATAAAATGTTAACCATCATGGTCTGAGGAGGCTTCCATTGTCTTACCTCTGCTGTTGGGGGAGTCTTGCTAGCTTTGCTGGAGTGGGTCTGTCAATGTAACATGACATGAAGCATTTCTCTGTAATGACAGACATTGAATATGAGTGACAGGAACTCTGACCACAAGGAATGGGTTCAATTACCAGAGATGGAAGGTTACCTTCGATAAAAACCAAAGGGCCCAATTGTGCTTTGTTTTGACCTCTTGACTGCCCAATCCCAAGCAGCAAAGACAAATGGCTGATGAACCATTCTTAACCTTCCTTTTCAGTGATTGTATGTGTGTTTGTGTGTTTGTGTGTGTGTGTGTGTGTGTGTGTGTGTGTGTGTGTGTGTGTGTGTGTGTGTGTATGGTGTGTTTCTTCAGGTAATATGATCAGAACAGAGGGAGCTGCTTGGTCATTCTCATCTTTTGCCAGCACAGGACTGAAAACTGTCACTGCCTTGGAAGGAATCTCAGACAGTGTCCAGAAATCAATACAACATAAATGATTGTTCTCTTAACCGCCTTTCTTCTGCCATGGGTACCTTGCTCCAGCTCACCTGTAGCCAGCCCGACGCCAGTGTGAATGAAGTCATGAGGCCAGAAGCCCTCCCTCTCTGCCTCCCCTCCCTGCAGGCTGTGCTGCTCAGCACCCAGGGCGGCTTTGTGCTTGTTTATAGTCCGCTGCCCATAGCCCCCAGATACAGTTGTAGTGAGCAGCCCAATTAAACTGTCGCAGGCTGCCCTCACTCAACTAGCTCTGCAGAGCCATTTAGCCAACAGACATTCCTGACTGTCCCAGCTAGTAGCAGCATGTCTCTAGCGCTGCAGATAAAATGAATGAAATTTGCTATTCTGGCCTGACACTTGATCCCAGCTGTTGAACTAATGCTGTTGCACCTGAAGTTTTTCTTTATGGTAATTGCTGCCTGTTATTATTTCATATACTAAATTGGAGAAAATTGCAACAGGTATTAAATTCTTTGAGCTGATTCATGGGAGTTCTTTTGTGCATTCTTCCAAGGTAGATTTCAGCTTGTGTGTGAGGCTGGGAAGATGGGGTTTGCTAGCCAGATGCACCAGCTTGGGTTTCATTATTATCAGAGACATTGCAATTTTAGGTCTGGCTGGGCATTTATCAGCTTTACCTGGAATCTGTTCTAAAGTCCACTTTTGCTTCTAATTCCCTCCGCATCTGTTGGGGCCTGCCCCAGGGAGTTTAGTTCTCATGACCAATGATGGCAATGCTCACTGGTTGATGCATGCCATGCCCTTGGTGATATTGGTAAGACTCTAGCCCTGTGTGCTTCAGGGAGGGGGCAGTGTGAAACAAGACATCCCATAAGGAACCCTCAACTTTAAGAGGGAGGCAGGGGCCACTCAGTAGTAAGTATTATTCAGTAGGAACTCAGCAGCAGTATGTTGAAGGTATGATGCCTCTTACCTCCTAAAGTGCCTGAGTGCCATTATTATATGTGCAGTGTCCTCTGATCTCTAGGAAGTTATTTTTGTAGAGATGGGAGTGATGATTTTAGGCTTTCCATAGTTGTGTATAAGCTGTAGTGAGAGTTTAATAGAGCCTCTGAGCCTCCACTCCTGTAGCAGGAAGAGACCCTGTCCTTCACAACATCTCTGCACTTGCCTTGTAGTCAGAGCTAACAGAAAAGGACCCAGAATGGGAATTCAGGTCTGCCTAATGGGGAAGGTATTCTGTTTGCCTTCAAGTCAGTACTTTGGACAGATGGTGACCCACCCCAGCCATAATATTACTTTAATTTCTTCCAGAGGATTGGATATAACAGGGTGCTTTCGATTGCAGGGACCTTACTCATGTCTCTAGAATCCCAAGACTTTCTCTGTCTCCAGTAGGAAGTACCCAGCAGACTATAACCTTTATTTAGTGGTAAATGTGAGAAGTAAGCCTGTGCGTAAGGGAAGGAAGAGATGGGGGCCTTGTGACTCCAGATGTGTCCTTTGTCCACCCTCATCTCACACCAAGGGCAGGTTCTGTATTGGCAAGCTCATAGGATGCCATACAATGTCTATTCTGGTGCTTTCTCTCCTGGGATGGGTATATCTTCTAGGAATACTCATGGTAGTGTTAGCCCATCTATGATAGGAGTTACCCTGTACTTTGGAGTCCATGTAGCTTGTGGGGTCTCAAATACACTGAATCTAGGAAGGTGTACCCTGTTCCTCATAGGTATATATTTTGTTTAAGTAAGCTGCTTTGAAAACTCAAATCTGCTGAAACTGAATTCCTGTAATTTACAAGGATTGAGAGATGTATATTTTCTTTCCCCGCAGAGAAAATGAAAGAAGCATTAGTCTTTCATTTATATATGAGATGTGTAGAATATGAAATATTGAATATCTCTCTTGAAATCCTCGTAGGCTTATTTTCTCACCTTCAAATCCAATAGGAGGAACTGGCATTCCCATTAAAAGTGAGACTAATCTTTGTTGTATTTCTCTGAAATTACCAAAGGTTACAACAGTTTGAGGTATTTTGAAACCTTTTCCCAGGCAGGCATTGTCTTGCTCCCTGAGGTCTTTCTGAAAGTTTCACTCTTCTCTTTGCTGTAGAAGGCTCCTAATGCATCATAACAACACAAGGGAAAATTCATCATAACAACACAAGGGAAAATTGTCGTATAACATGGGTATGCTTGCTCGGCAGACCCAGAGCTAAGTTGCCAAATTCCTGTCTGTGTATCTCAGGCCCGGGGGTGTGTTCTTCAAGTCTTGCCTAGATCCACTCTTCTAGGTGATTGTTCTTGAGGTCCAGATTGTTTGACTTTCCCTATGTTCATTTCTTAGAGAACATAGTAGAACCCTTGTTATATAACCCCATGTAAGAACTTGTCTGGAAACTGATTATCTTAGTCGTATTCTTAGGCATGATGACCACATCTTTTATCCCAGCACTCTGGAAACAGGGTGGGTTGGAGGCCAGCAGGGTCTATCCAGTTAGGGCTATGTAGTGAGACTGTCTGTAAATAAATACATAAATAAATGATCCAGAACTTAGAGGCTTTCGAAGAGGGGGCAATAGAAATAGAAATTAATGACTTTTAAGCTCTTGATAAACAGAGTTGAAGGAAAGTAAGACGTTCTTTTTGGTTCTGGGAATTTCATGTGTGGTGTGATAATTACAGTAAAAGGACCCTGGAAACAGTAAATAATAGAGTGAGGAGAGGAATTTCCCCAAGGGGAAAGATTCCTTAAGGCTCCAAGAGACCCTGGTTTCTCTTTTCTCCTGTTTGCTGATGGGCTGTTGGCCTGGGTCAACTGTCCTAATATTTGTGACATCTTTCTTGTCTCATTCACCCATTCATTAAGATAGAGAAACTGAACCTTTGAAAGCCAAAGAGTGATTCTCATTAACTCTGGTTTTATAAATCTATAAATGTGGATCTTGAACCTAAGCACTGTTTTTAAAGCTTCATCGCTGGCTGTGGGTGGTTAGAACTCTGAATCCCTGTTAAGTTCTTTGCTCTTCCATGGGGAAGTAGATTTTTCAGAGAAGGAATTAGTGTAGATGGCTAAAATTCCTCATTGTCCCTGGTGATGATGTTGGCTCCATTTCTGGGCTTTTGGTTCCTATTGTGAATGTAAACCTGCCAGGATATAAAGCAACTTGTATTTCTGTACACATAAAATTTAAACCAGTTTTCCAGAGGGTAGATTGTTCAGAGTTAGTTGAACAGACTTGCTTCTTGCCCTATGGATCATAGTCAGTCTCTGGACGACACACTTGTTAAAAGGCCAAAGAGGAAATAGTTTAGTTCTTTTGAGCTGTACAGCCTGTCACATGTATTTTGTTGTAGTGGGAAAAGCCAGCCACAGACAACATGTAAATACATGTGTGGCTTTGGTGAAAAGGGCTTTATTTACAAAACAGGTGACAGGATTTTACCCTTGGGCTAATACTTCCAACTCCTCCCAGGACAATGGCATCAGGAAAGGTCACATCAAAGCTTGTTCCCCTTACCTCCTAGTTATTACTTGTTTGTGTCCATTGCCTGAGAGAGAGGTGCCCTCTTGGCAATCATAAAATGACTTCCTGCCTTGGCGGCGTTTAAAGGCTTGGGGCCTGTCTGTCTGTCTGTCTTTCTCTTTCTCTCTCTCTCCCCCCATCTCTCCCTTCCTTCCTTTCTTTCTTTCTTCTCCCTCTCCCTCCCTCCCTCCCTCCCTCCCTCTCTCCCTCCCCCCCCCTCTCTCTCTTTTGTTATCTCCTGCTTAAGCACATGTTAACTATGTCCAGTACTTCTTGGTTGCCTTCCCAGACTTCAGACTGCTGTGAATTCATCCTCAAAGGATGATTTGTATCAATTCCCAAGATGCAGTTTGAATGTGTTCTGCCTCTGTAATGGAAACAGGATTCCAAATCTTTATTATTTAAGTTCCATAGAAAATAGTGAGTCATTGGGTTGGCCCTTACTCAGCACTGTAAGGTATACTGAAACCATTGTTTTTTAATCTTACAGCTTTCTAACATCTCAAAGGATAAAATAGTCTGGAGATTTCATTTAGAACTACAGATAACACATTAGATTTGATTTTCCAGGTAAACTTAGATACATTTGGGTGATATTATAATGAAGCTTTCCCCATTCCTGCCCTACTAAGCATTTTTAACAGAAAATTACAAACAACTCCAAAAATGACGTTATGAGTGCTGGAACCATTTCCCCGACTCCTGTGGTAGTGATTTCCTTGTGACTCTGTAGCTGCTGTAAGGGCTCTCATTTACGGAGGCCTAGTGGCCTCTACCTCCTCTACAGAGGGATCAGTAAAGGGTCTGTCCAGTGCTGGTGATTAACAGGGCAGAGGGTTTAGTGGTCAGCTTTTCCATTTACCACTTATTAAAGACATCCTTGAGATCCTCACTGTGCCCACCCAAGGACAAGGAAAAGGGATGAGAGCAGAAATTGCATCCTTGTCACAGTTTCTTGTTGCCTGCTGTGCCTATGGATCCCCAGTCTTCCCATCACTAAAGATGCTGTGTTCTCTCGATTTAGCAGGACTGTGCCTGTGAAGTACTTATTTACTTTCTTCATCCTGTCTCCTTTTTTTTTTTCCAGCAACATAGAACCATCCTGAAAGTATGAGTTTTGCAATTCAAAACGGAAGAATGCTAAGCAGTCTCACACTGTGCAGTACCTTTGAAGCTCAGTGAGGATGTGTTTCTAAGATCTTGGCCAGTTGAGTCGCTTTATGTTGACTATCTGGCTCTGCCCTCTTCAGGACCTTCCCCTACTATTAGTACATGTAGAACCACCGGTGTGTAAAGCAGGTTGTTTAGTGCAGAATGCCAAGGCACCTTTCTTATTGGGTAGAGTGAGCAGCGCCCCAGAAACACTATTTCAGATACTAAAAGCAGGAAGGAAAGTTCCAAGATGCTACATTTTTGATTGACGTCTTGTTTGGAGCTCAGGTTTGAAAGTATCACTTTCTCAGACAGGAAGATTTCAGTGCCCAGGACAGAGCTTTCTCTATCCGGGCCCTCGGGGAACTTCTGTTGGTTTTGCTTTCAGTTGTTCTGGAAATGACTGCCTTCCCATGCTCCCAAGAGATTTGCCATTTGCTTGCATATAAAATTGGACCAAGCCAAAGACAGTCGCTAAATTTGGCAACCATTTTGTTGTCATATTCATGTGACACAATCACAAAAAGGAAGAAACTTAATTTTCTGTAGATTATATGGGATATGAGTTAATGCCCTAGCACTTTCTGCCATGTCAAATGAACTAAAGCCTTCCCCAAAAGCCAGCCAGGAAAACATATGATACCATTTGCACTGGCAGAAAGTTTCATGCTGTTCTTCTGTAATTATAATGGCCTGATCCATGTGGGTGGTTACATCTTAGTTAACAGTCATTAATCTACTGAGTTTTAGTATCAGCAGCCCATCTTGAGCAGCAGTGTTTGGCTAGATGAGGAGTGCCTTGACTTCATCTTATAAGGAAGGACAGCTTTGTTAAAATTCAGCTGCCTGGTGTCTGAGGATTGTGGGAGGGGTTTTTCTTTCCTTTTCTGCACTGTGGGGATGAACTGCCTCTCTGCTCTGTCCTCCAGGTTACTGTTTGTGCTCTCCCTTGATCTCCTGCTTGCCCCTTTATTTCCCCACGTTGTGCAAGTTTCTTTCTGTGTGACCAGGAATCTGTTTAGCAGACCATATTGTGAGTGAAGGGCCAGCGTTTGTTGCCTGGTTTTGGCAATGCTGGGCAGTCAGCTGGGATGTAATTAAGACTCTGAGAACAGGCTGTCTTCTCCACGGGAAGGGCGTGTTAGATGGTGCTGGGATTTGGGGCTGTCAGTTTGGCCAAGGCTGGAGACAGAAAGCTAGGGACAGAGATATTTCCTTTCATTTATAATCCCTTTATGTACAGTGTGTGCACTTGGCGAAGTTTACATATAACCTAGTAGTTGGAGTTTACAAGCCAGCTCAGTGAAATTAGCATATGTTACATGTATATTTTAGCAATATTTTAAAGCAAGTGCATATTTCCAAAGTGAATTATGCATGGATGACAGCAATAGGGTTGTGTTGCACTGGGTGTCAAATCCCACAACTTTTTGTCGAGACTGTGGATTTTACACTAAAAAGGCAGAAAGACTAAACGAAGTAAAACAGTTTTAATTTTTAACAGTTTGGTTCGGCCCAAGGAGCCAGACTGTGGCAGATATAACTGACATTTGAATAATTGGATTAATTTAGAGAAGGGTAAAGCCAGTTTGGACTGTTGTGCTGTGTGCATGTTTTCTTTCTGTCTCTCTTTCTTCCCCTTTTCTTTCTTCCTCTGCAGAAATGGAGTTGTGGGGGTTAAATATGCACTTTATGCGATGCTAAGTTGAGCTTGAAGAACTGCTTCAAACTATGAAATTACTGTTGCACTAATTTGGATTAATACATATGTGTGCATTCACACAGTATTCTATATTCTTCATACATTAAAAAGAAATTCACTGTGTATCCTTTGTTCAGTGCAATCCTTAACATATGTGCATGTGTACTGCATACTTAAGCATGTTGTATGTGCACCTGGGAACTTACTGAATCCAGTTTGAGGGTGACACGTGCTTCTTAGGCCTTGTGAAAGAGGTACAGATAACACATCTTACCACGACATTGATGAGCCTGCTCCTTTCACATTTGCATGCCACAGGAAAGCATCACAGGGATACAAGAACAACCTAATTTGCTATCTGGAGTATCAGTAGCCAAATTTCGCACCGTTAGTTCTTCAGCTCTGAGTTCCTCCAGGATTCTAGGACTTTTTAACTCTTTGTATGAGAACAGTCACAGCAACCTAGTACAGTGCCATAATTATCTCCACTTTGCAGATTCTGCTAATGAGATCTGACATCTAAAAGCAGCAGACCAAGACTAGAACTGGTGGCAGCCAGTCGCAAATCATGGCTTCAGGCTGGCTCTCCGAGCCTTCCCCAGCAGGACACTAATAGACATTAACACTTGGGCAAAAAGTGTTGATGTATGGTTTATAGTGTTAGCACCCAGTAGGCAGGTATAACACAAGCACAAGGAGTCTTGTACTAGCAAGATGTGTGTGTTGAGTCAGACTAATGAGAACTGTAGAAGAGGCATTCCCCTTGAGCTGAGGACCAAACCCTGCACTCTTACTAAGTAAATCTACACTCAGCTGGTGGCAATGTCCTGGCTGGATGTTTTCAATATTAGCATAAGAATGTCTGCAAGTCTTCTTCCACTGTGTCAGTCTGGGTCATGAAGCCCAAAGTGCTAGTATTTTCCATTAAAACCCCATTTTATCTGGTGTCGGTAGGGCTGGGCAGAAAGGGAGCTCACACAGTCTTACTTTCATGCTGTGAGGCACAAGGTATGACCCTCCTCTCCGATTCCCCTGGCTCCTCTCCAAGTGTTTTCAGAATAGTTCCAAGATACTTTCAGGTTTACTTTGTAAATGGGGCACTGAAGCCTTTCCGGTCTCCTGACTGGTTCTTCCAAAGCCTTTTAAAATCATGTGTTTTTCTGGGGCAGCCTCAAATGTCTCAGGGGAGAAGTTGCCATCTGTCCTTTATATTAACAGAATCTTCTGTACTGTCTGCCTGATGTGCTTGTCCCGGAGATAGATGTTGTTAATTAAAGGACAGCATTTGTCCTTTATCTGAAATAAATCTCTCTTGCCGGAAGAACTGTTTTCTGAACCTCAGGAAGCAGGTAAGGGCATTCTACCCGGTGTCCTGGCTTTACTAAAGTCCCAGGTCTTGCTTCTGTCTCTAAGTACTCACTACATTGGACTTGGAGATTAGAAGCCTATTTTCTTTTCTGTTGTTTCTGTAAGTCTTTTTGCTTATTTTCTATTAGCTTATTAACCAAAATTACGGCCCTTTAAGGGAGCATATATAAATTAATTTAACACATACCAGTAACTGACGTACGTGTGTGTGTGTGTGTGTGTGTGTGTGTGTGTGTGTGTGTGTGTGTGTCTGCATGTGTCTGGGTATCTGTGTGTCTTTGTGTGTGTGTGTGTCTGGTGGGAGCAGTGTTTGTCTCCCAGGCATTCTCCTCCACACTGTATCTCCATACAGTAGTTCTGAGAGCTCCTTTGTTCATCTTCTACCTTCCACCCCTAAGCAAAGACAAATAAAAATGTCTGTCCCCAGCAAATAACCAAGACTCTGTCAGACTTGAGCTGGAATTCATAGGGGAAGAAAGCATCTTCCTTAACCTGCCTGATGTCTATCTCCAGGAACAAAGAAAATGGTTGTGTGGAAAAGCAGCTAGGGGACCATGACCATGATCTCCATCTAAAAGTATGTTGCCCTCTGTTATTCTATTATACCTGGAGATTGCCGGGGCCCAGCTTTGTAGAAATGAGAACGCAGCATCTGTTGACTGAGGGATGAGGGTGACCAGCTGTCTTTATGTTGGTAGGAAGGACCTTAGCATTGCCTGTGCCATGGAAGACAACGGTGGATTGGTCCACCCTTCCTTTTCTGGTGACATATAAGGGTTACACTCTCACTGTCTTGAGGACCACCTGGCAGAAACAACCAAGGAGGAGCAAACTGCTCTGTCACAGCTTCCGAAGGGTTAAGTTCTTGCTGGGAAGGCACAGCACTAGAGTGTTGAGATGGTGACTTGTTCACATGTGTTGGTCCAGGAAGCAGAGAAAGCAATCTGTGAAACCAGGGATATATAACCTTCAAAGATCCACCCCAGTGACCTGCTTTTGCTAGCCAGGCCCCACCTCTTGAGGGTGCCCACACCTCCAGGGTAGCACCTCAAGCTTAGGTCCTCAAAACATGAGTCTAGAAAACATTTCAAATTGAAACTGTGCCACAATTAACACTTAAACTGAAAGTCAAGTTTAATATGCAGTGAGCTGTGTTTAAAAGAATACTTAAAATGTGTATGTTTTTGTTTGTTTATAAGAAAGAGCAAAAATTGGGCAAGTAAGACAGAAGAATGAGCATGACAATGGGAGCTGTGTCAAGCACAGCAAGGACTGGCTAAGTCCTTCCCTTCTGGGATGCTAACTGCCTAGCTTTAGACAGTTGTTACTCTGTGGGATATGGGCCCAGAGCTGCAGGCCCTCACATTCTGTGATAGGTGCTGTGGATATGAGTTAGCAGTGTTGGCAGATGATCCCATATTTTTAAATGGCACTGGTCAGGTGAAACTCATGTGTGGTGGGATGTCCATGCTTGCCTGCTACTTTGCATATACTAATATTCAGTGCAGTGACACTTTCTAAGCAAGGACATGCTAAGTCACAAAATGTAGAGGAACTGCCTACTGATGGAGAGATCTCTAAAATAGAAATGCTAGCAAGGCTGCCTTAAAAACTCTACACTCAAACTTGGCTAAGTGCAGTGTAAACTGGTACAGCACTTGCAAACAACCTGGTGATGCATGTGAAAGCTAGAAAATTTGGAGGAGAAAATTTTTACAAAGGAAAGTTAATAATACAATGGGCTTCCTCATTTTAGGTCTTTGATTACTGTGCTTTTTATTTATTTATTTATTTGAGATAGGGTTTCTCTGTTATGTAGTTCTAGCTATCTTGGAACCTGCTATGTAGACCAGGTTGGCCTCAAATTCACAAGTGCTGGGATTAAAGGTATGTGCCACCATGCCCCACCTGATTACTGTGCAATTTTAAAAATGCTATTGGTACCTGGGGTTTTCCACACACCTTTAGAGGCATGTTTTTTATGGGATTTATAATGGCTACAGGATGCTTCAGCCAGGGGATGAATCACAATATGTGAATCATTTCCTTATTGCTGGCACTGAAGCCCTCCTTGGTTTGACCGCACTGTAAAGTAATGTCACAGTAAGGTCTTTGCTTGTGGCCTGTTTTTTTCTTAGCTTGGATTCATTCCTTGGAACTGAAAGGGAAAATGACTAAGTGAAAAGGTATGAATGTTTTTCTAGCTTTCTGCTTGTATCACCAGGTTGTTTGCAAGTGTTACACCAATTTACACTGCACTTAGCCAAGTTTGAGTGTAGAGTTTTTAAGGCAGCCTTGCTAGCATGTCTGTTTTAGAGATCTCTTCATCAGTAGGCAGAAACTGAATTCCGCTGATATTCTAGAGGGCATTTCCATATATCTCTTGATTATTTGTATTTGTTTTTAAAACATGTATTTCCTATGGTGGAATTTTTGTTGAGATTTTCTAGTATGTGTATATGTCTATGTCTATGTGTGTGTGTGTGTGTGTGTGTGTGTGTGTGTGCATGTGTGCCCGCGTGCACACGAGAGAGAGAGAGAGAGAGAGATCTTATATGTTCTTTCTGCCAACAACTAGTGAGGATTTCAGAAGTCCTCCTGATGGGGTTCTTCCAGAGTCCCCGAAGTTGCTAGTTTTAAGTACATTCACTGGGAATTGGGCCAGGGACCAAGCAGGACCCACTTCCTGAAAAGGGGTTCTGTGTGTCTTCTAAGCCATAGCTCAGGGCCAAATATGTATTTAATAGAACTAGCTGGTACAGTCTGCTGTTTGTTCTATGAATCTCACAAATTTGGCTGGTGGTTACCGGTGCTTTTTCCTTTGGTAACAGCTACTTTCCATGTCTTTTTCCTTTTTTTTTTTTTTTTTTTTGTCTATTGCCTCTTTGCTTCCCTCCATCACTCCTCCCTGTGGCTCATGTTGTAACTACAGATATATAATTGGAATTTCCTGCAGTGTGGCCTGATGGAAGGGACATTGAGCCAGCATTGTGGTGATAAGGAGTTCTATTACTGGCTTTGCTCTTCGTCTAACAGCATAATAACAATAACAGATACCTGGCCAATGCTAACATGCATCTTTCATATGATCTTACTTTGGTTTGCTCTCACTCTCTTTCCAGGTGGCCTTGAACCCACAATCCTGTTGCTTTCACCTCCTGAGGGATGGGAGAAGAGGTGTATGCTACCAAGCCTGCATCCTTCACATAGTCTCCAATCTTTGTGATCATCTATGAATAAACAAATACTGTTTCTCTTTTAGAAGAGAAAGATGGCATTCTTGCTTCTCCAGTCTCTGAACTGGAGTAGGTTCCCATCAGTAGTTACAGCTCAGTCTTCCTGTCTGCTAAGTGGACTTGCTTCTTTATGCATTGCTGTGCTAGCATAGAACTCAACTGTGGTGGTCAGATTGGGTTGACTAGGACGTAAGAGAAATTGTAGTTATTGACTAGCTTACCTCTCTAGCCCTCAGCTTCTTTATTCATAAAGCATAGAAGCTGAATCACGTTCATCCATTGACTTCTTTCAGCTATAACCTCTCCTCACTGGCTACAAACTCTAACCTTAAGGAAAAGCCTTGTGGTGTTCCCAGAGGCTGCAGGCACTGCACATGCAGTCAACCCTGTGTTTGGTCCAGCTGATTCCTCAGCAGCTTTCTCAGGAAGAGTGTGCACAAGGAGCAGAGGGAAACAACCTCCACCCCCAAGTAGAGCCCTCATGTTGGCTGTCTTAGGCCATGTGGAGCTGTTCTGGTGACTCTGGTAGTATTGTGGTCCCTTGAAATGTAGGAACTTTAGGACTGTGTTCCTGTCTTTCCTCGTAGCTCCCTCTCAGTAGGAACTTAATAGAGGATGGTGGTTAGTGGAGGCTTTGAGGTCACTCCTCACAAGCCTGCATTAACTCAGACTCAAGTCCACACAAAATAACTTTAGAAAATATGATTTACCTTCCATACACACCTCACCTGCTAAGCAAGGACCATCAGGCATAGACGACAGAAAGCAGGTGGCCTGGCACAGAGAATGCGAGCTATTTTTGCTGCTGGGCTCTTGCCATTTCAGAGTTCAGCAGTGGCAAGACTACCCAGCAGAAGGCTGACCCCAGCTGCTCTTCCTTCCGTGGCAGTGGCGTGTTGGCACCTTGGCTGCTGGGAGTGAGCATGATCCAATCTGGGCCACACTTAAACTCCCAAAAGCATCTATCTAGACTTATTGCCACTTAATTGCTACTTCCAGACAGATTCATTTGGAGTGATGTAACAGTCTTAAACGGTCACCACCCTGAATGCATCTATAAAGCCTCCAGCAGTAACATCTTGGCATCTTCTTTGTCAGCAGGTACATAGCCCTATGCATCTTCCTTTGGCCAAATGATACCTTAGTTTTGAGCATCCTCAGAATAAAGGCTTGTATAGATAAAGGGTGGAAATGTGGATGCTGCTTCAAGCTCTATCTCTCTCTCAAGGGTCAGTTTTACTGTTTGTGATGGAAAGGCTCTGACCAAGATCAGGGCTTCAAACTCAAATGCTTCTGGCTTAGAGAAAATGAGGGAGAAGAGAACAGCCTGGAAGAGGAGAGAGCCTGGAGGAGTTCAGAGTGAGTGGAGTGGAATGTATCTCCTGAATGGGTGTCATTTCAAATGTCAAATGAACCTTTTAAACTTAGGTAATTTATCTTATCTAGAGTAAATGCAAAGCACTGGGGATGGATCAGGCAGTAAACTGCAGAGTGTTATGAACTTAGATGAAGGGTGAAGATGAGTTCTTGGTACTGGCTCTCTCTAAAATGTTGGTGAGTGTTCTTTTGTGGTCAAGAAAAGCTAGAAATTTAAATATGTCTGTAATTTACATATATAATATTCATATAGGATATGTAGACTTTTGGTATAATTATTGATCAGATAAAAGCCCGGTTTGTCTCCTCTGAAGCAGGATCTTCACCAGACACTGACATTGTTGCAGCACCAGCATTCTTTTAGACCTTAGCCAACAGTCAACTTCATACACCTCAGCTGTTGTCACCTGTTGGATGCTGAGAAAGCATGACTAATCCTACAGAGGACTGCCAAGGAGCACGTGAGATAACTTGTAGGAAACCACTCTAAACACGAATAATGTACCGGTGCACCTCAGCATTGCCCCGATGGCTATTAAAAGGGATTCTTTGAATTTCTAACTTGATATTCTGCAAAATCAAGGTGCTCTGCTTTTTAAAGATAACTTAAGAAAGTCATCGAGAATTCTCCACAATAAGGCCAGCAAAATGACTACGTGGATAAAGACATTTTTCTGCCAAGCCTGACAGCCTGAGGTCATTTCTCGGGACTCAGATGGTGGGACAAGAGGGAATCCTTAAACTGTTCTTTGGACCACACGCTCATTGTGATGTGCACAGGTGTAGACAGTGCATACACACACACACACACACACTACATACACACATAGTACATACACAAACACACACACAGTACATACACAAACACACACACATAAATTGTTCTTTGGACCGCATGTTCATTGTGATGTGCACAGGGGTAGACAGTGTATACACACACGCACACACACACACAGTAGGGGGAGGAAGAAAAAGTATGTGTGTAAATTTATTTATTTATTTGTTTGTTTGTTTATTAAGAATTCACTGAGGATCACTTTCTGACCTGTACAGATTATGTAGACTTCTCTTGATCTTTTGAGAGGGTGAAGAGAAGCAATTGATTTATATGGCTGCTCTTATAAACCACAGCTCCTGCAGCTAAAGTCCAGGACGGCACTAGCATATAAGGAAATGAAGTTGATGCTATATTAAAATTTTCTTGTCATTTGGACTCACTGCCTGGTAGTTGGGATGCCCCAGCCTTGTCACTGACATTTTGTGAACAAGCAGCCTGTATTGGGTGGTGATAAATGGATTATCTTAAATGTCACTCTGCACTGTTTTAGAGTTGCAAGGAGAGTTTTGATATTGAGTTGTTGGTTAGGATATTCCATCCCAATCCTTCATGATGAAATAATCTCCTCAAGTTACATCCAGAAATGTCAAAGTTGCTTATTTCTTCAATCACCCATAGCAGTCTTTCCATGACAAGTATGCAGAGAGGATTGTGTAATAATGTCAAACTATTTATAGAAACACTTCCCAGGAATCTACTCTCCTCCATTTGTTTGTGTATTTAGTGCAAAGATTTGTTTTTCTGTTTCTAAATTGACTTCAGCTGAGCATGTTGCACTTAAGTTTTTATATAGAACACATTTAACAGTGGATCAAACCAGCATTCAAAAGGGGAACAAGGGCCAGGATAACCTTTAAAAAATACAGTTGCCTCTCTCTCTCTCTCTCTCTCTCTCTCTCTCTCTCTCTCTCTCTCTCTCTCTCTCTCCTGTTTTTGAAACAGAATCTCACTAAGTAGCCCTAGTCAGCCTTGAACTCATGACCTCCTGGCTCAGCCTCCTGAATACTGTGATTATAAACAATGTGCCTCTATACCTAGCAAGGTTTTCCTGACTTAACTTCTAATGTCTGAAACATCATAAAAGGTGGTCTGTTTAAGACTTGCTACTTACTTAATGTAGTATACAAAGCTTTGCCATATGAAGTTCTATTTGTTGTATCCTAATTTGTACGTTATTTCATCTTTAATATTTCTAAAATATAAAATTCTGCAATTAATGAATGCATTGCTGTCACACATATATTAATCAGGGTTCTTTAGAGGAACAAAACTTAGAAAATGAATATATATGTGTGTGTGTGTGTGTGTGTGTGTGTGTGTGTGTGTGTCTTAGGGTTTCTATTGCTGTGATGAAAATACATCATAGCCAAGACAACGCATAAGGGAAAATATTTCGTTGGGGCTGACTTACAGTTCAGAGTTAGTCCATTGTTGTCATGGCAGATAGCATGCAGGCAGACATGGTGCTGGAGAAGGAGCTGAAAGTTCTATATCTTGATCTGCAGCAGAGTACATAAGGAGTCTGCATTCCACACTGAGCATAGCTTGAGCATAGGAGATCTCAAAGCCCACTCCAACAGTGACGCACTTCAGCAAACACAGCTGAACCATTCCAACAAAGCCACACCTCCTAATCATGTCACTACCTATGGGGACCGTTTTCTTCCAAACACCCCAGTATCTGAATGTCTATATATACAAACCTAAAGGGGAATTAATACAAGGGCTTAGGGGCTATGGTCTACTAGTCCAACAATGGCTTCCTACCAATGGAAGATTCAAAAATCCATTTTAGTCCACAAGTCTGGATGTCTCAGCTGATCATCAGTGTACACCAGAATCCTGAAGAAGCAGGCTCCAATGCCAGTAAAGGAATGGATTAGCCAATGAGAAATAGAGCAAGCGGAGAGCAAGCCTCCTTCTTTCATGTCCTTTCTATAGGCTGCCAAGAGAAGGTGTGGCCTAGATTAAAGGTGGATCTTCCTACCTCAAAAGATCTGAATTAAAGGTGGATCTTTCTACCTCAAAGATCTGTATTAGCAGTGGGTCTTCCCACTTCAAATGGTATAGTTATGCAGCACAGAATTTAATCAATTGTATGAACATTTACTCCTGTGGATTATATGTAAATACACGAGTAGATTTTTGAAAGCACGACAGAAGTTTTAATTGTCTTATTTTAAATATTATTTTTTCCCAAAGATAAGATTGTTGCAGATGTGTGTATGAAAATCCTGTTTGTTTATACACAGTAATTTGCTACAGTAGCTCTGGCCCCATCTTCCCGATGTGATAGTCCTTAAAAGGCACACAGCTGAGAAGGAGCTAGTAGAAGAGTGCTTGCCTAGTATGTGTAGTGGGCGACCTAGGTTCAATCCCTAGTATTGGAAACAAAGATGGTTTTAAGAAACCAAAGCAATATGAATAGTATTAGAGTATATAAGCTAGAGCCCAGGTTGTCTGCATGCAATCTAGACATCTTCTTCCTGTCTTCATTCCCTGCTCTGAGCTGCATGACCCCAAAGTAAGGATTGCTGCTCTCCTGAGCCGCACAGGTGGCTTTCCATTTACCAGCTTGTGCACCCTCTAGGTGTCCCTTGTGTTTGTGTACAAATGGGAAATATGCAGCCTTTTCTTTTCTGTGCGATTTTTAACTTTCATAGCTTTTGTCTTCATCCATTCTTTGTTCTCCTCTTCCTCTCCTTTCTAAACATACATTTCTGCTTGCTATTCTTCAGACAAGAGGTTACTATCTAGAATACATAAAGAAGAACTATAAAAAATTAAACACTAAAAATAAACAAAAAACAATCGACAGTCAAATCAATGGGCTAATGAAATGGACAGAGAGTTTTCAAAAAGAGAAACACAAGCACCCTTTACTAAGTGAAGGCATTCCTACTCCCTTTAATGTGTATTGCATTTGATTTCATCACTTAGGAGGAGGGAGCTGCTGAATGATACTGGTGAACCATCCTTGCATTCCTAGATAAAACTTAGTTGAACCTTAATGAATAGAAATGGACTTGAGGGGCTGGAGAGATGGCTCAGCGGTTAAGAGCACTGACTGTTCTTCCAGAGGACCCGGGTTCGATTCCCAGCACCCACATGGCAGCTAACAACTGTCTGTAGTTCCAGTTCCAGGCAAACACCAAGGCAAATAAATAAATAAATAAATAAAAGTGTTAAAAAAAAAAAAAAAAAAAAAAAGAAATGGACTTGATTGGCTACTGTTTGTTTACAATTTTGTTTTTGTTGTACTGTGCTTCCCCCTCCACATAACACTTTGGCAGGTGTTCTGCACTAAGCTGCCTTTCCAGCCAGCTTTCGTTTGTTTTTTAAGAGGTATTTGCTGGTGCTCTCTAACCCTGGTTAACGGTTCTTGGCGGAACTCACCCATTTCTACCTTTGCAGTGATATTGACCCTTTTGAAGTTTGTCCAAGGCTCGCCTGGCTTTGACCATAAGGATCAAGGCTTTCGTTTGTAAGTTCTCCCTGTCTTTGAAGTTAATTTCTATTTATACTTCCCAGAGCCAGGGTGTATGTTTGCTCTTTCAAGAATTTTACCCTTCTCCCCAGTTTTCTAATGGGAGAGAAGAGATATATTTCACAGGTGTTGGGTTGCATCGTTATGCTACCTGGAATTAACCATCTTTCAATTGGAAACTGTAAAGTTTGCTATTTATTTTCATTTTTGTGCATTGTGCATTTAGTCCTGATTTATATCAAGTGCTCCCCCTGGAAATGGGAATGATTTTATAGTGAGGAACACGGGATCTGGAGAAGACAGTATTGTGTCTTTTCAGGTCAGCACATCAGCAATCAATCACAGACAGCAGTGATCTCAGTGCAGCACAGCCTGCAGCCCTTGGCATGTACTAGCATCATAGGAATAGCAGAGATCAAAACCCAGGAGTCCAGGGCTCTTAAGACACAGTCTTGAAGCTCTAGATTAGCCATTTGGAAGGTAATTCTCGTGTGTGTGTGTGTGTGTGTGTGTGTGTGTGTGTGTGTGTGTGTGTGTGTGTGTGTATGTGTGAAAGAGAGAGAGAGAGAGAGAGAGAGAGAACGCTTCAGGAGTAGTCTCTCCTCACTATGTGTGTCTCAGATTGACAGCAAGTACCTTTACCACTGAGCCATCTCTCCAAATTCAATTACAGTTTTTGAGCTTTTGACTAAATCTGCTCTTCAGCTATTTCTTTTTTAATGCTCAGCACTTCCCTTCATTTCTAAAGTTAATAAATGCTCATTATAAAATTTGAAACTCATAGAAAAGCACAAAAGAAAATAAAAAGTACTCATAATCCTACCACTGGACAGTTAGCATTAGCACATGCTGAGAAGTAGTTCTGTAGTTTGGGTTTTAGATTCCTTTTCACAGAATATGATTTCATCCCTTTCCCATTTCCTATGCCTTTTTCAAAGATAATTTTCCCTAAGGTATGCACAGAAGCCTTTCTACTTTCTAAGAGCCTAATTTCAAAATGTTGGTCCTTGGACCTCACTTCATCCTCGTTATTAGAAAGCATTATGCAGGAATCCCTGGCTCAATCTCAACCTTTTTTGTGGATGAAGGTTGAGGATTACACCTGTGTGCTGGAAACTATCTATACTTATAAAAGGGTGCTGTGTACCTCTGACGTGTCTCTTCTGTTTATCCAGATCTGCCATTAGGATGGAAGGAATTGGCAAGACACAGGGCCTTGCTGTGTGGCTCTAGCCAACTTACTCGCTGCCCTAGGAAACTTGAGAATTTGATGTAGTGGTTTAATATGGGATTTAATTTTTCTTTCTTACTATGTAAATCCTGGATCCCTATAGTCCAGTGAGGGAAGAGATGGATCCTGCTCTGATGCTGGCCCCTTAGCAGAGGCCCTTGGAGGCTGGTCCCTCTGGTTCAGAGGCTTTCATCACTCACACCCTGGCTAGTAACTGCTGTTGCAGAACCTCCCTGCAAGGACTTGTTTGCCCACGCAGAGACAAATTTGTTTCTTCAAGTGACAGGAAGCTAAGCCCAAGAAACTTAGTTTCCTAACTGGGCTGCGTGTCTTGAAACTTCATCACCTTTCACCTGAATCTCTGCTGTGTTTTGCAAATGAGGAGCTGGTGAGAAAAATATGCAGCTAGAAGCTGGCAAAGTTTTAAGTGGGTAAAGCTTGCAGTGTTAAGATCATAGCCCCAAATTACTTAAGGGCTTCTGCTGACATGGAAATAAGACTCTTTGCTGCTGAGAGATTGGATATTCAGATAGATTTTTTTATGAAGGAAATAAATATTTCAGCATGCAAACACTACCCAAGCGGGTAGTGATGCTTCAAAACAGGGTCAGAGGTCAGGGTTTTTCTGTTTGTTTTTTTAGATGGCTCCAAGTTGAAAGGTACTGCACATTACTACCTGCCCTGGGCCTCATGTGGTAAAGTAATTACTGCAGCTAGTGAAAAATATGCACATTCATTTTGATTTCCAAAGATCCTGAGATTTCCTTCTGCATTTTTGTGGTCCTCATTATAAAAATGTAGAATGATGGTTTTCCTCATCCTAAGTGTAGAAGTCACGCCTCTGTCTGGCAACTCGGATTCCTTTATTTATTTTTTTATTTTAGCAAGCTTAATTTTGGAATAATAAAAAGAATGAATAAGACTAGGGTCTGTTTTGTGATTTTTTTTTTTCTTTAGGGAGGGTCTAAGAGAATTCATGGTCATACTTTCCCTTTAAAGCATACAACAAATTCCTAAGGGAGTGATAATCCTAGAGGAAACGATGCCCTGGTGGTTAGCTAGTGAGATCAGAGTTAACCAGAGCCCAGGCAGGTATGTCCAGGTAGGAAGGATGTGGGCCTACACATCCTTGTTGGAATTGCTGCTTCTGCAGTGTTTTCTCTTTATCTTCAAGTAGGGAAAGTAATTAATTAGTAAATATATATACAACTACTGGAAGCAGCAGGTACTGGCATTGGCTTCAGCAGGGCAGGTGGTAGGGAGACAAGGATTAAAAATGCAGTGTACACCCCAGTCTAACTGGTGTGGGACTCCGCTCCTGCCAGCTGTCAGCCTGATAGACTGGGCCCAATGCTGTAAACTGCTCAGATTGATTCTTTTTACATGAGAAGCCAGGCAGGAATCCAGATTTATACATGAAATGTACTTATATAAACATTCTGACAACTAACACATAACACTGTCTGAAAGCACATTTGAGGGCTGGCTTTGGCTGACATGCCACAGGTTAGACTTCTGCTCTCAAGAATGTGCCACAGGCCTACCCTCTCATTCTCCTGGGGAGCTGTCCTGTGAAGGACAAAAATATATAGAATGCAGAATCATCCTGAAATTGAGGGTGCTTTTTCACCTTTGTGTCAATTATCTTTAGTGGCATGGCCCTTTTGTGAATATTGACACTTAAGGGGGTAAAATTCTAGACAGCCTGTAGGTAGATCCTCCTCTGTTCATTTTCATTAAACATTCCTGAGTTTAAACCATCACAAAATGAGCAAATGATTACACACACACACACACACACACACACTCACACACTCCTTATCCCTTCTCCCAGCTCATCAGCCTTTGGGGTATATTTGTTTAAACTGTGTTCTAT
Source organism: Sigmodon hispidus (assembly GCA_004025045.1). Lineage (NCBI taxonomy): Eukaryota > Metazoa > Chordata > Mammalia > Rodentia > Cricetidae > Sigmodon > Sigmodon hispidus. The sequence goes on along the minus strand of PVIH01001960.1, from coordinate 90,880 downwards.
TCTAGCTGGACTGGATGCTGTTCCCATTTCTCCCCTAGCCTCCTAAGTTTTAGCAGAAGAGAGGGTGTGTTCACTGCTTCAAGAGAAGTTTTCTCTTCACTGTGTCGTTTTGAGTAAAGCTGCTATTCTAATAGCCCTGTCCACCAGAAAAGACCTTCCCTACTCCAGTTGACACTGTATGTGATTGCTGTTTACTCTTTGACTTCCTTTGGTTAAATTGTTAATTTTCCAGCTAACATCTGAGTTTCTTGGGCAGAGAATAAAGACGAAGAGAAGAACAGTGCTAAGTAGAAAAACTAGTGTGTCTTCAGCCTCCATTGAGATCCTTCCAAATAGGTGAAGTCTCGTTTAAAACCTGCCATTAACTGCTGGCCTCTGGCAAGAAGGGTAGGAGGTTGCCTGAGTGTCGCAGTGTTTATAGAAAGATGAGAGGGAAGAAAGAGAAGGGTGGCAATTAGTGAATGACATTTATGATCCATTTCTAAAATACAAATGAAATAATTGCTTTCAAAATCATGACAAGCCTCCACTTGTCCGTTACAACCTTGTTCTCAATCCATTGTGAAACTTTATGAACATTCTTTCCAGAAAGTAAATAGCAGAAGACTCAAGAGACCAAGCAAAGCCCTGGATGAAGAACTGGCTATAGGATGGAAGGTTCTTGAACTGTATTTCCTGTTGTCTTTACAGACATTTCTCTGTGGATTCAGGGCAGGGAGTTCAGAGATTCCTCAAGCAGGGATCCACCAGTGTTGGGGTTGGGTATCCAAATGTGAAAAAGAAAACTAAGTATTTCTTGCTGCTGAAGCTTTCACACAGGGGTCCACTTAGAGCTATGCTAATATTAAAGTTCCGGTTCCTAAAATCAGAGGGTAATAGGCGGGCATGCAGAGCAGCAGCCACCCAGGCCTCCTACATTAAAACACAGTGTGTGTGAGGGGGAGGTACACAGTCCAGCTACAGCAAGGGTGACACCAAATGCCAGCTCCCCACCTCTAGACTGTTAGACTTTTCATCTTTTCCCTCCTAGAAAGAAGATATTCGATGAATAAAATGAAGCTATTTATATTTTTTCTTTTTCTTTTCTTTTATCATACTTGTGTAGTACTTGAGATAGAAGTCAGAGCCTCATACACACCAGGCAAACACTCTGCCTGAGCTACATCCACATTTTGTCATTCTAGTCTGAAGTATGTGTGTGAGAGACTTTAAATATGATGCTAAATTGAGAATCTGTCCAGGTCTTTGATAAGCAGCTTCTTGGCTCAGCAGAGGTGGTCCCTTTAGTTTTGAAAAGTCTTAAACATATCAATCCTTCAAAACAGACAAACCAAAAAACACCTAGGTTTAGATCCTTTATTTCTTTACAATTCTGTCCAAATTTCAATAAAACTGGCCAGTCTGGTTTAGAGAGAATGTCAGTCGGGTGGGAGTATCTCCAGCGTGCATTCCTGCTCTGAGGCCTGTGCGAATGCTGATGGACAGCTCAGATTCTGAGATAAGCTTATGTTGTGTTCATACTCTACCATTCTTATTCTGCTTAAAATAAAACCACTCTCACCAAATAGCAAAAATTCACTTTAGTTAAAAATGTATTGAAATAGAAAAGACAAGTCTGGAACCCGGCATCCATTCCCCCAGCAGGGTCAGGTGGAAGAGGTTCAAGTTGTCTAGAGCTCACTGTTGAGGCCAGCGATATATCGTTCCTGCTTCTTTGTAAGCACTGACCCTGTGTTCAGTAGGCACCAGGTCTGAGCATCATCCCAAGTGCCCTGGGTATCTGGAGAGCCTTTGTGTGGCTCGCAAGAAAGGCCCATTTGTGAATATGTGGTCACACCGTGTTGTCTCCTGCTAGAAATACAAAAGGAGACTGGGATCTCAAAGTTGGGAGCTGATTTCTGATTCCAGCCTCACTGGATCTGCTTTAAACTATAATCAAGCTGATTGTATTGCCTGGAATTCTAATTTCCAATTTAGGGTTTTGCTATATAATCTCTGGTAGAGTGTGTCTAATCGTCTTGAAACACAGTATTTTGTAAATGCTATAGATTTTCTTCCCTGTGTCTAGGCTAAGCCAAACTGTGCAGTTTGGTTTAGCTGTAGAGACCTTAGATTCCTGAGTAAATGAAGACTGTTTTTGGTGTCACTGTCTTTCTGAAAGACCAACTCAAATTCTGTCTCCTGTAGCTTTGATCCCTTCATGTCATTCTAAGTACACTTGTCATTATAGTAACTGTTGTTTGTATGTTATTTTAGCTTTTTACTTAAGTAGCTATTTAGCAATTTAAATGAAAACGTAATTAGGTTACATCTGTTTTACATGCATGTAATACCACACAGATGTACACTTCTATTAAAGCCATATTTTCTTTCTGGCAAGAAAAGGCAAAAATAGAATCATGCCAATCATTAGAATATGTCGTAGTCTTAAAGGCAGTGTATGCCATGCACAGAACTGTTGGTTGTGGAGAGGTGGGAGACATTCAGGTCAATGATGTGAAGAGTGAAAACATCAAGTAAGAAATAAGCAGCTACATTCCAGTTTATTCAGATACAGTGTTTGAAACAATACTAGAGCCCTCCCAACCTACGGTCGGGGAGCATAGGAAATGCCCGTCTCCACATCGCAAACTGGCTCTGCAATCCACATTCAGTGTGAAAGAGTCAAGAGACAGCCAAGCTTCTAGCTGGGCTCTGTTTTAAACTGACTTCACTAAGCCACTATGCCCATCTCTGTTATTCCAACAAAAAGCAAAACACACCCAAGGGACTATCAAGCATCCAGGTCCTTTGAAGAGTATGAAGTCCAGTTGCCAGAGAGCTCCATTAGTGTACAAGCTGAAATCAGCACAAACAATGGACCCCTCAGACACTTCAAATTCTTGTATGTACAGTGGGAATTGAACTGAGAAAATTAATTTTCCTGTTTAGGGAACTATCACCTTCTTTACAGCCTGTTAATAGGATTTATAGAACATCATGTCAGACAGCCATTTATCTTGTTTGCTAACTCGACACATTTGGACTGTCTGGAACCAGGTAATACTTTAAGAGTTGCCCATTTGTTCCATGTATGTTCAGCTTTTCACTGCAGTCTTTTAAAACTGTGCCTTTTATAACATCAATAAAATATTTTCATATAACTCCTCCTGTAAATATGGCTAACCTTTAGATTGCTTGCTTGGTGCCAAGACAACAGGAAACTAGGAGAGGCCAACTGTGTGACATGGCCCTTCTAAAGATAGGCCTCCAGCTGAGCTCCGAAGGAAACACTCCAGCTGGGTTTGCAGGTCTAACTTCCTTCCCACTGTTCCTTCCTCACTCTGAACAAGCATGGACAATACTTACCTTTCATATTAGCTTAGAGTATTCCCTATTCTTTGTGAGTGTCATTCCCAGGTCATCAAACCACATTTAAAAAGTCTTACATGTCACAGAAATATAAAGAAACTGTAGTGTTCATGTACCTGCACTTCAGCTGTGGGCGGAGGGCGGGTGTGTGTGTGTGTGTGTGTGTGTGTGTGTGTGTGTGTGTGTGTGTGTGTGTGAGAATGGAGGATTGCAGGTAAATAGAATGCCAAGGAGAGTGACTTAGGAGCTAAAGAGAGATGCTGCCTGTGTGCACTGGGATCACAGGTGAGAGGGAAGCTGGAGGTGTCATTTGACCTTGGCATCAGAGAGTTGATGTCGTCGGGGACATTTCAGACTTTAAAAATAGAATGCATGGAGACAGAAGAAGATGTAAACTGTAGACATGAAGCAGTGGCCACCAAGGAATGTTGCTTACTGGCCCAGCTGATTGTCGGCTATGGCACCCCTGGACAGGTGGAGTTTATAAGAAAGCAGAATGGGCAAGCCCTGAGAAGCAGGCCAGTTCCCTCCATCTCCTGGGCCTCAGTTCCAGCCTTCAGGTTCCTGCCTTACGCTCCTTCTCTACCTTCCCTCCATGATGGACTATCAGATGAACGTGAAGGATGAACAAACCCTTCCTTTCCATATTAAAGTCACTCAGAGACACCCTTAGTGGCTGTCTTACAAGTAACAGTAGCATTTTGTTGCCTCTTCCTTTGAATGTGCAGGCTTTTAGGCCCATCTTACAGATGAGGCCAGCAAAGTTTGAGTCGGTAGAGCCATTTTCCAAAGTTCTACAGCAGTGAAGATTCATGGGATTGAGTAGAGACCAGCTCATCGATTCTTGGCTCAGTTTTAGGCATTGCATTGTTCTCCCTTGGGTTATTGTTAGGCTGGGTGTTACCTTGATCTTCTCCCCAGGGAAGGTAGACATAGTTGATACAAATACTGACTCGTTCCTTCTGTAGCCAATTGTTGAAATTGTCTCAACTATCTGATATGCATTAATTTCTTTTTTTTTTTTTTTTTTTTTTTTTTTTTTTTTTTTTTTTTTTTTTTTTTTTTTTTTTTTTTTTTTTTTTTTTTTTTTTTTTTTTTTTTTTTTTTTTTTTTTTTTTTTTTTTTTTTTTTTTTTTTTTTTTTTTTTTTTTT
>PVIH01001960.1:0-86277 GCA_004025045.1 Sigmodon hispidus | reverse complement strand
CACCTCTGAGCCATCTCTCCAGCCCCTATGCATTAATTTCTAATGGCTAAATATAGCTTTCCATTTTCTCACTTTCTTCCTATTAAAATAGATATGCTAGGTAGTGGTGGTTCATGCCTTTACTTGCAGCACTAGAGAGGCAGAGGCAGGTGGATCTCTGAATTGGAGGCCAGTCTTAAAACACTTAAAGCAAGTGTTAAGACAACCAGGCCTACACAGAAGAACCCTGTCTCAAAAAGCCCAAATAAAATAAAATAGATTTTTTTTTCCTAGAGTCCTCTTGTCCACAGCAGAGAGAACTGAACCCTTGTGCATGTGGGTACTATAGAATTCTCATTAGCAGAGTATATTGTATTCTCGGTGAGTTGCTGTCACTGGAAGGCCACCCGAAATGTGCCAGCTTCTGTAACCTAGATCTTAGTGTGTGTTCTTGTTTCCTTCTTTCACCATGCCCAAGTTCAGCTCCTAAGTGGATAAGACACTGTTAAGCCCAGATCATGGCACTTGGGAAAACAACACCGACTTGAGATAAGCTCACACTTCATTGTCCAGCTGGCTAGCAGAGTTTGCCATGTGTACCCACCACGACAGTGAGAGATTCAGAGACACTGTATCAGATGTGTTTCACCAGGAGAACAAGATTGATTTTATTGTATTATGCAAGGGTGGAGTGGACCCAGCACCACTGTGCCACATGCTTTCTTTATTCCTTCATCTGCTAAGTATGCAAGTACAAACAGCTTCAACACAATTTCTTCCCTAGAAAGGAGCCTGGGGCTGCATCCAAGTCCACTTAACATATGAAAATGGAGCTGCTTTGAACTTGTATGTTTTTGATAACTGCTTAGTGTGCTTCCTGGAGGATCACCTGTAGGCTTTTCTTCCCAAATCCTAATCCCTTTGATTGAGTGCCAGGACAGATAGCTCTCATTGAATAGCTCCAGCCTCATGATTCCTCCTTCACTCGGAGTTGAAAGGAAGCAGTCCACATTGAATGGGCAAATCCTCAGGTCGAGCTGGAGCAGCTGGAGCCCTTTAAAACTGGAATTGTTTTGTTCTAAAGTGAGGTTCCGATGGGCTACCGAGTGTTCCTACAGACTCTGCTGCCAGGGACTGCAGCAAGAGGAAGAAATCCGGCTTCTGTCAGCCTTCACAAGCTCCCTGCTTCCCACAGCCATAACCCAGATAGTCTGAATTTCACAAGCAAGCTGCTGTGCGGTTTTTCATGGGCTTGGGAACATTGCTTGACTCCTTGGTTTCTCTCCTGTCCTTTTCTCCCCTCCCCAGGCCGAAGGAAACCCAGAAGTGTCCATTTTATCCTAGTGTGCTAGGTGGAGACAGGGCTACCTTGATTCCAGATGCTTTTCTTCTGGAACTCTTCGGGTGTGCTCTTGAGAAACCCAGGGACACCAGGGCCTCTTCCTGCCTGTTTCTCAGCTGGACATTTCTTTTGGGGCACATCTATCTGGATTTGTGCCACAAACTCAGTTTTGGGTCTTTTGAGAGATCAAGTTCACCAAAACATAGCTTCTTTCTGCTTAGCATCCTGTGTCTGTCCTAATTGGCCCAGTCTCTTGTCTGTGGGGGACGGCACCTCTCCTCTCTTTGTACCTAGTGCCCTATTTCACAAGCTTGAAAAGCCATCTCCACGTCCAGTGCATGATTGGCCCAGCTAGCTTATCAGAACAGGCCTTCTTTCTGGTGGACAGTCTCACCTTCCTCTGCTATATGCACAGACAGACCTTTTCAGCTATTTTTAGAGAACTAGAATGCTTAGCACCTGACCTGGGTTGAACTTCAGGAAAGACTAGGAGTTTCATGTCCCCACCCACCTTACACCATTATCCTAGCTGTTAACACCAAGCCTCTGTAAAGAACATAGTAGAGGACATAATGTGGTCATGGAAACAGTTAAGACTGGACTCCTCCCGTAGGGTAGGTGTGATAATCAGTGGTCTGCACAGATCTCTGCTGAACTCAGTTTGCATGTAGTTTGGGGCTGATCCAGACAGAACTTCTGGATCTTCACTAGGATTTGTTTCTGCCTAGCTTGTAGATTTGACTCATCAATGCTGACAGTTTATCAATGGCCTTGTTCATTAAATCCTTCCCATCCCCCATCCCCCTTCTATTTCCATCTGGAAGGTTTGTGCTGCACTGTGGTCACGTGTAATTTTAAGGTGCCCACAATAATGCTGAAACAGTGCTCGAGTTTAAGGCTTAGCCATACAAGGGTGGTGTCTGTTACTGCTGATTCTTACAACAATACTTTGGAATGAGAGTAGAAATTTTATGACACATTTTATTGTATTCCTAAATGTGAAAGAGGATTCTAATTTAAAAATAAGTGGCCATACTCTTTAATTCTTACTTAGCCCGTGTAGCCATTTTAATGCCCCTTTTATGGTTGACTGGTTGATGTTTTAAAACAAGTTCTTCAGGGACTCTATGCCCATTAGTCATTGGCAATAAAATCTGAACTTTACTAAAGTAAAACATGATGCTATGGAGCAATTAAAAGAACTTTCAGAGATGCCTGCAAATATGAAATACAGTGATTTCTGTCATTAATGGATTTGGGGGGAATTGGCCCACCTCTTGCAAGCTCAGTCATGTATATTGGGGGTTATATTTTTACTTTATTTCGATGTTTCTCTTGTGGCAGTAGGTGTTTCACAGCAAGCGCTTAAGGTACACCAATCTTTCTTTTGTAGCCTGTTTCTGAATATAACCCTTTATTTTTTTTTTTTTTTATTTTATGTGGAAAATGGGGTGATGTCACTTAGGAAAGCATTTTCCCCCAAAGTGGTTTTGAGAAGCAGAGTCTGGTGAAGTGTTACTTAAAAAGCGATAACACAGTCAGTCTCTGCTTTATGCTTTAAATAATTGCGGGATTTACAGGCTGTATCCCCAACCTGTCCGGTTTTATGGAGGGACAAAATACAGGGATTCATTTTATCATAGTTTCTTTAAAAATGCATATTATGGTTATTTCTCTGCTGTTACAGTAAAGTCTTTGTGTTATTAAGCTTAGCTTGTAGTAATTTAGGAGTGCTGTGAGTTGGTAGTTATTTAATTTGCAAATGGGTTTGGCCTCCACAACCTCTGAAGGGAAGCATTACTTTCAACTTTTCATTGACTCTTGGTTGCCAACCATAGAGTATAGCCAGACTTTAGCAGCCGCCCTCTAGCTCCATAGACTGTGTGTTCCAGAGAAAGTGGGCCTCTGGCTGCAGGCTGCACTTCTCTGTTCCCCCGCACGCACACACACTTCAGATGCTTCCCTCAGAGAACCTTTTGGCATAGCATCTGGGGACTTTTCTAACCAAGCTGTGAAAGGCTTAAGGTGGCTTTGTTGGTGTCTTCCTGCTGCTTGTTGGTCAGATTGGGCCTTTGCTCCAGTCCACAGCACTGTCTAGGACGCACATTGTATTGAGTGCTCACATTGAGTGAGCACTGTTGGCCAGTGAGCCTCGTGAGGACAGCTTTTTAGTTTATTTATGGCCAACGTTGCCAAGACACAGTGAGAAGTAATTCTATAAACAAGTTGTTTCGTGCCTTTTAAAAAAAAAAATGCCAACAGGTGCTTGACAAAGGCAAGTGAGCAAGGGTTCCTTGTTGCCTTACAGCTCATGTAATACTGCCAAGGAAAGCCACCACCAAGCTAGAGAGTGTTGACGTCACAGACCACCAGCCACTGCACAGAAACCCATGAAGGGAACCCAGGTCTAGAAACCTGCTCATCCTGTTTCATGGTCAGGAACCCTGGCAACCATATCAGTGTTGTCTTGGCAGGTACACTTTGTTACCTGCCCATGAGCAGGCCCCACCTCCCCACCATGCCTCCTTCACCTTTGTCCAGCTGCTGGATAAAGATCTCTTGATTTCAGTGGCAGTGGATCAGCCTCAGAAGAAAAGACATAGTTAGGTTACCCCAGCTATGACACCCCTGCCTCCCTCCTGCTGTCCACTTCCTAGCCTCCCATGCGGGTGTGTGGACACATGATAAATACTGATCTGTGAACCACAGCAGACGGCGCTACTAGGGACTGCTGGGAAGTATTTTCTTACCCCAAAAAACCCTCCTATTGTTCCAAGAAGCCTGTTCTCTGCCCTTCCAGAGAGCCTCCCCTTGTGGATAACTAGAAAACTTGATGCTGCGGCTTTAGTAGCCTGCATTTAGGATGAGGTGGTGTGTAGGACAAAGAGGTCTAATAGCCATGTTGGTGAAACAGATGAGCAGAAAGAGCCTGGAACTATGGTAACCAACCTGACACACTCCTACCTCTAGGCTTCTTCAATAATAATTGTCCTGCCTGTTTAAACTTTGGATAGTTGGTTTTTTGTTCTTTGAAAGACAAAATATCCCAGGTGATACATTCGCTCCTAGAGGGAGAAATTAAAACTGGAGACAGAAGCCCAATGTAGGCTAAGTAGAATAAGGTAGCAGACTGTGCGGGCATCTTGGCAATGTGGGTGGGAGAAGGAACCACCAAATGACAGACACCACAGTGCTGATCAGTCAAGAAACATTTAACTTTCTTCTCCGATGTTCTTGGGACTGTGTAGGATTCTGAGGGTGCAGAAACAAAGTGGTTTCTATTTCAGGGATCATGGAGTCTAGTAGGAGATGGACGGGTAACTAAGAACGTGAACGTTGTGGGGGTTTTAGTTCCCAGAGACAGGGTCTTGCTGTCCAGCCTAGTCTAACATGGTGCTTAGTACCGACTATATTCACATGAGAAGACCATGAAACTTTCTATAGGCTGAGGGATAAAAGAGACCAGGAATGCTTCCCTGGGTACAGACAAGACAAATACAAGGACCATATTATAAGGCCAAGACACATAAGAGAAATAAAACATTTAGAAATATAAATCTTGGGGCTGGAGAGATGGCTCAGCGGTTAAGAGCACCGCCTGCTCTTCCAGAGGACCCGGGTTCAATTCCCAGCACCCACATGGCAGCTAACAACTGTCTGTAGTTTCAGTTCCAGGCAAACACCAAGGCAAATAAATAAAGTTTAAAAAAAAAAAAAAAGATATTAAAAAAAAAAAAAAAAAGAAATATAAATCTTAATGTTTTGCTTGTATTTGATTTGGATCCTTGGTGCTATCTTGGGAAGGCCAGTGGTACTACTATGTTTGTTTGTATTATTCTTTTTGAGGATGGGGTTGGCTTTTTTAGACAAGGTCTCTTTATGAAGTCCTAGCTGGCCTGGAGCTCACTAAGTAGACCAGGCTGGCCTCACATCTCAGAGACCTACCTGCTTCTTCCTGGGATTAAAGGCATGGGCTACCATGCCTAGCTGTACTATTCTTCACACTGTGTTAATTTTTAAATGCTACTGTTTTAAGTAAGAAGGGGAGTACATGTTGCCAGGCAGTGGTGGCCCACACCTTAATCCCAGCACTCAGGAAGCAGAGATAGGTGGGTCCCTGTGATAGACTAGCCAGCCTGGTCTCCAGAGAGTTTCAGGACAGCCAGGGCTACACAGGGAAACCGTGTCTTGAAAACCAACAGGATATGAATATACCCCTCATTTCCCAGGGTGTCTTCCCCAGAACTGAGAGTGTCAGGAGATGTTAAGATGCAAGCAGAGTAAACGTGGAGATAACATCAGGATGATTGTAACCAATGAGGTAAGTAAAGTTGAAGTGTTAGTTACTAGGAAGAAATCTCATGGCCCTGGATGACTGCTGGTGACCGCCACTGCTCTGTAGTGGGGATGTAGGACGGCCTAATCGAGAGTAGCCCTTCAGGGAATGTTCTTAGAGGAAGAGTACACCAGGGCAGGGGTAGAGAGTCCAGATCATGCTGATGACAGGAGTGAGAAGCAAGAAAGATGCAAAAGAAACAAAGCAAACCAGCTGAAGGAGGCCATCAGGTGGCTGATAGAGGGCCAGAGCTACTTGGGAACTTCCGAGTTCTTGCAAACATGATTCTCAGCTGCTCTATATATAATCTGGTAATATTATTTATTATTCCAAAACACAAATGAGATTCTGAGGGGGAGCAAAAGAAAAAGAGGAGCGCAAGGGAATGCGCCTCAGCTTCTTCCCGGCACATGTTGGGGGCAAACGAGCACAGTCACCTCTGACTCCCGGGTCTCCCCAGCTGGCCACACCCCCATCCGATTCAGTTCCTTGATATCACAAGTGTTTGGATTTCCCGCTACACCGAGTTCCGTTGCTCCTCATGTCCACTTTTATCCCTGGTTTCTGTGTTTCAGGAAAGGCCAGCCTCCAGATCACACACCTCATCCAATCCAACTGCTCCTGCCATTAGATAGTCACACAGCCCAATTCACGTTGACTTAAGTAAAAAGGATCTATTGGCTAGTAGCTTTTAAAAGTCATGGCTACGTAGCTTCAGAATTAGCTTGATCAGATTTAACACACTCTCGTTACTCCCATCTTTTTCCTTTTAGGTTTTTATTTTATTTTATTTTAGATTTGTTTATTATGTATATAGTGTTCTGCCTACATGCCAAAAGAGGGCACCAGATCAAACTATAGATAGTGTGAGCTACCATGTGGTTGCTGGGAATTGAACTCAGGCCAGGGCTCTTAATAATTGCTCAGCCATCTCTCCAGACCTCTTTTAAGTTACTTTTCAGTCGTCCTCATGGCCTTGGAAGCTTCAGCCCCTTTTCCCCTGATTGTAACATAGTTTCAGCTGCAGATTTCACATCTACAAGCATCCCACATCCTGCAAAGGGGGATATACTTGATTTTTTCAGAAGCTCATCATCATACCTCCTGAACCTGGATTGTTTGTTCTCTCCCTGAACTAAGTCATCTGACCAGGGGCTAAGGCCCACATTAAGTCAGCTTCCATGCATGCCCACTGCTTTCCTCTGAGCTCCGGAGACTGCCAAAGGAAAACTGAGAGTACCAGTCCCAAGAGCAGAGAATGTTCCAGAAGTAACCTCCCTCTCCAAAACAGAAAAGAAAACTTTCACAACAGAGGCCTTAGATTTTACCAAACATGACTCTGGGTAATAAAGGTCGGACTATTTGGGATCCTAGTCCTGACAGCATGAATTAGGCCCCTCTGTGTGGAGCACCCAGGGTGCTGACAGCCTTCATGGGGAATGCCTATGCTCACTGGAGAGGTCGTGCAGTAAATCCTCTTTGGAAATAAACAGAAAGCAGCTTTTGAGAAGCAGGCTTTTACCCCAGACCAGAACCTGTCAGCCACAGGCAGAAGTCATTAGCAGGATTTATGCTTGCCTGTATGCAGCACTGAGTCAAAGGGAGATCCATCCGCAGCAGGGGTCTCTCCTTCCGGAAGCCTAGCAGAGGAGTGGGGAGACTTTCCGGGTAAAGTTTCAAAGAACCTAATGCAAAAATCCCCTTAACAAACACTGGGATTTGGGTTTGTAACTCATCCCTCTCAGTTTAGGGCTTTGGGAGGTGTGCAGCCATGGGCCTGCACCAACAGAGGGAGGAAGAAAGGGAGATGTATTAAAAATATGAAAACAATGCATCTTTTCTAACTTGGCACCATGTGCATTTGGCTTGGTAGACATGTGTTATGAATGAGCCTGGTGGCTGGCCTATAGGCAAATCTCCTTCTTCCTATTTATAACTTCATTTTGCCTCTAATAAGAATGTATGTATCATTAAGTGGCTGGATCCTCCCCAGATCTGCAGCAAGTTAGGTTGGAAAGAACTAGTTGTCTCCACACTGCAGTGCAGAGGGACTCATCACTGGGCTATTTTCATTTCAACTCAACAGAAGCTCACACCACCAAGACACTGGGCTTCCACCCCCTCCCGCCCCCTGCCCCTGGCACTGAGAAACGTTACAAGTCTCCATAGCCCACTTTCTGCAAGAGATGTAAATTCAGCACAAACTGCATCGTGGGGGCTGCGGTTTTGTGTCCAGGTAATTCTTTGCTGGCCTGTGGCCTTTAGTCAGAATCTCTGCAGCCGCTTTTTCTAAGGCTTTTCTTTTCCCTCCCATGTTTGGTTGTGAACTTATTTTGACTGAGGATTTACTTGTCACCCCATGTTGACATTTCACGTTATTGCATTAAGGAAAACCTAGGAGAAAGCAAACAAGCAAGTGTATTCCGACAGGTCACAGATGTCCTACTCAGATTTCAAAGAAAAGCCGGGGAGCAGACTTAGGGTGGAGAATGGGGAACAGATATGTTCCTGGGGAGGGGGATTTCTTGGCCTTCGGGCCTAAGTCAGATGCTAGACGTGGGTGTTTCACTCAGGTAAGGGTAGCTCCCGAGACTTGGGGGAGATTCTGGTCCCACTGCTGTCTCCAGGAAATCCTGTGGACTTGTGCTAACATTCTGATTCTCTGATTATAAGTGACTGCAACAACAAAGAGAATAACTCTGCTCTGAGAACTGTTGCCACAGTGTCTCTAGGGGACAGGTTTGCTTTGGTCTGTAAATTCCCCAAAGGCAAGCTGAGACTATGTAAATTAAAGAAATGGAGCCAGTGACAACCAACTCTGTGGTTTTATTTGACTTTCCAAAGCACATGTCCATCAACGTGTCCCGGGCAGCACAACATGATTAAAGCATAGCAATGCTCACCCGTGTGCTGCCTTTTAATTGCCGTAGCGTGTGCCGGGGCGAAGAATTGGAGCTGCTAGCTGTACTTTTTTTCTTTTTCTTTTTTTAACCTAGCAACTATTTTCTTTAATTCATCAGAGTTTTATTTTGTTTTATTTTAAGCCAGAATCACACAGCGTAGCAAAGCTCAGGCTCCCTATCCTCCTGTCTCAGCCTCCTGCATAATGACAGGCTTGTACTCCCACACCCATCTTCGCTGGGATTTCTAACAGCATAAAGTAGGAGCCAGTAGGCATTCTGAGCTGAGCCCAGCTGTCCCACCTTGGATAAGTCATTTTCTTTGGCCCCCATTTTACTCAGTTATAAAATGAGGAACTAGATCCAAGCTAGCAAGGTTTCTACTTCTGAATTTGGCCATTCCAAAGCCTTTCTTCCCTGTCTTGAATTTAGTTTTTAAAGATTTTTAAATGTTTTTTTATGTGTATGGGTGCTTTTGCCTGCTTGCAGTTTGTGCACCACATTTGTCTGGTGCCTCAGGAGGCCAGGAGAGGGTGTCAGATCCCCTGAAACTGGAGTAACAGATATTTGGGAACTGCCAGGTGGATACTGGGTCTTGTACCCTGGTCCTCTGGAAGAGCAGCCAATGCGCTTAACTGCTGAGCCATCCTTCCAATCCCTTGAATGCATTTTCATCTAATTTTGAGCAAAGGTGCATTCTACTTTCTCCTCTCATCATTTTCCACATGGTTTTAGGGTTATGGAAACGATCTTACTTGTCTTTATGCCATACTACCCTGTAGAATTCCATAATGACTGCAGCTGTCAGAATGCTCAGTATCCAATCAGCTTTTATTGTTGTTTTTATAAAGTTATGATACTTTTAAGAAAATGTAAATACTCTCTTGACATTGTATCTCATCAAAAAGACAGATGTTAACAGGTATTGATGAAGAAAGATTAATTGCAACTTTCATACACTGCTGGCAAAGATGTAAAATGTGCAACTAATATAGAGGATCAAAAGACCACAGCAGACCCAGCAATACTACTCCACTCTTTGTACCTAGGAGAAGTGGGAGCTCTGTCCACATGGAGCGTTTATGTAAGTCTTCAGAGTCACATTGTTGGTAATATCCCAAAAGTAGAAGTGATCCAAACATCAGCCAATGAACAGTGAATAATCTATGGCAAATATGTCCAGTTTTGCAAGTGAAATAACAAAGTTCCCAAACACACAACCTCACAGGTGGATTCTGGTATCAGTGGACTACAGAAAAGCACCAGGCACAAAGTGCCATCATCTCATGTGTATGGTGTGTCCAGAAACAGATATAGATTGGTGGTTGTCTATGGTGGGGTGAGCAAAACTGGAAACTTAAAACCACTGAACTGTATAGTCTTATAACGAGTGAATCTCATGACATATGAAGTTACATTGCATCAGAGCTGTTAACAAAATAATTTTAAACCAAAAATCCATGATGTCAACCTACGCCATTTACCCATTTAAGACACTCTGCCACACCTAAAAGTCTCACAGTATTTGTCCTGCCTGCCAGCCTGGGCATCATTCCTTCATCTCCCGCACTCTGTGTGTGTGTGTATGTGTGTGTGCGCGCGCACGCGAGATGTTTTATATTGTATAATCTAGGCTGATATCACACTCATGAGCCTCCTGCCTCAGCCTCCTCAGTGCTGACATTACATGACTTTCATATTTTACTGTTGAAGATTCACCTCCTTGGACCCTCCTTGGCTACTCTCAGTGAAGACACCTCTCAATTCCAGGCACAGTCAAATCATTCTGCCCATTTTCCTCAAAGCACCCAGTTTTGTCTGAAAGACCTATCATGCCACTTATTTATCCTGTGTCTTCCTGCTAAGATGAAGTAACTGTCTTATCCACTCTTCCATGCCTAGGGCCCACCTCAGTTCTGGGCATATGCACATTCCTTGCCTGTGTATTGGGAGGATGAATGAGCTACATTTATTAGCTGGGGATGAATACCTATTTCTGTTCTATAGCTCCAGTATTGAGAATGGATAACAGCTTTTATCTGGGAGCCCCGATTTCCTGTCTCTCATGTACCAATGATACAGAGGAGGCTGAAATGTGTTGACCTTAAATGCTAAAGGGGACCTGGAAGCCTGGCAAAAAGACTAACTTTGAAAATGTAATTTTAATTATAAATTTGTAAAATATTGTTATACTCTGATTTATTCATATCTATCAGGTCTCTGAAATAACCTTTCCATTTATAGTTTTAAAGCTGTGCACTATAGCTCTGTTGTCTTCGTTTTTCCTTTTGTTCTGTAGCATCATTGGAAGCCTCTTGTGTGACTATTTCTCATAGGCATACAACACACACACACACACACAACTGTCAGTTTTAAATTCAAGTCCCTCAGTCCCTAAGGTGTCAAATTAGGTTTCAGCTTCCTGGAAATGTGATGCTTCTGCGCCAGCCTCAGTAGATGAAGCCTTTCTCCTTGTGAATCTCTGAGATTCTGGGTCCTGTGCTCCCCTCTAGAGAAGTAGGGGGGCCCTAGGAGTGAGCAGCACAGGCTTGGCTGACTCATCTGCCTTAGCATTTGTTCTTTGTGACTCCAGTGTGCAAAGCCTCCTGAGGAAGGAAGGAAACCCTGGAATAGAGCCTTTCCTTGTGCTGGAACCCTCCCCCTATGTTTTCCAGGAGTGATCCCCTCTTTTTGGAATTTTGAGGGAAAAACAAAACCAACAGCAACAAGATGTCTCCTCTCCTAGGGCTCAGGACCGGCTGCTCTGGGGCTGTTGACATAACTCACACAGGTACCAGAGAGGACACGTTAGTGGAAAGGAAGGATTTGGCATGACCCCTTGGGTCAGCTCATGAGTTCCTAGATGAGGACTCAGAAGGAGAGAGAATCTAGCTGACATCAGTTACTGTGCTGAAACAATTTATGTCATCATCCAGTGTCATCCAGATTATGGGTGGCAATCTTGCTGTTAAAAATGATCTTAAGTCATTTTCTACTTTATTTTCTCTTTTAAAACATGGAAGATATGGCTTTGCAGCCACCATGTTTAATGTTTGCACATTAAGGGAGACTATACTGGAGCAGAAATGATGTTTGCTGTCTGTTCTCACTCATGGTGGAGTAAAATAAGATTATATGTGACTCATACATTTGTATACATCACCTTTTTTCAGAAATTTTCCTTGTAAAGTTTTTACTAAAACATACCAACACTGATTTTACTTTTAGTTTTGTATGGATATTTGTTAAATATTTAATAAATCCTGAAATATCAGAGGTAGCACACAGTCAAATCCTAGGCAGACAGCTCAGGAAATCCTTGATCCTTGAATACAAGGATAAACAGCTGAGAGTCAATGACTTTAATCCCAGCACAGGGAAAGCCGTGAGTGATGATTAACATAGGTTATCCCATAACTCTAGAGACAGAACTTCCTCTTTTTCTGTGAGTTCAAGGCTACACACCTTTAATCCTAACCTGGATGGGATAGGGTATATAAGGGCTGTAGAAACACATCAGAGACAGAAGCACAGGCAGAAGAAACCAGGAGTGAGGCTGAGGAAGTTGCAAGACAGTTTGGTGAGAATTGACTCCTCTCTCTGATATTTCAGCCTTCCCCCGATATTTTTGCTCTGAGTCTCATTTAATACAAACCAAATTGGTGCAACTACAGTTTTGAATAATATACTTTTACTTTTCATTATAGCTTTTTAAAATAGTCTTAAAGTATTTGGTCATCTTTACTTAGAATGTTACAGTTTTAGGGAAAAACCTTACTGAAAAATGGATGAATGCACTGGCATGTTGATAAGTGTCTGTGATCCCAGTACAACCAAGAGGGCCATGTGTTAGAAGCCAGGCAGGACCATACAGTACAAGCCAAGGGCAGATGATGTAACTCAGTGGTAGAATTTTTCCCTCACATGTGCACAGCCCTGTGCTGGGCTTTCCCCCTCCAAATGTAGTATGTAAAGCACCAGACTGTTCCATGTTTAGTTATTCTGTGAACCTAACTATCTTCCACATCAGCTTTGCTATTTGCTTATCTTAACCATGCTCTCAGCTGCCATGGAAGTAGGGCCTGACCATGAGTGAGTATGATCCACATTGGACCACACATACCAGTTAATATGCTGTTATCTATTCAAGGAGGGGACTGATTCAAAGTGGGACACGTCACAGATGCACACAACAGTTTCCCACAGGCTAAAGGAAGCCACTTTGGTTGTGATACTAGTCATCAGCTCCAGGGTGATAGAGCTGTAGGGGGGAGGGGATGAATGGAGGTAGAATGATATAACAGCAAGGTGGGCTATCTCCAGGTATCCTCTGGTTTCCCATCTTCTTATCAAGAAAGATATTAAAAAGATGACTCTTCCCATCTCACTCCTCTAGAGACATTCCTAGGACTTAGCTAGATACACACCATAAATAACTATATATTATTAACTATATTAACATAATAATAGCCATGAAATATGTCTGTGTCTCAAAGACCATGTTAATACATATGTATTGTAGTGTTTCTCTTAATCCTCATGAGAATGTTTGAGGGTGTTACTTTGTGGATGAAATAACCTGAAGAGAATAGAAGTGAGGTCCAGTTTTGGGCTTACCCAGCCAGCTCTCTTGCATGCAGTGCTGATTCGTAGTGTTTGTTAGTCAACTCCATACTGGCATTAAAGACACAGGAAGGATCAAATGCAACATTTTAAGTGTAAGGCAACTAGATTAGGAGGAGAGGTAGCAACTAGTTGCTTAGGACTAATGGCTAAAATTAATGTATGTATATTAATTTTATATATTATATATAATATTTTGATATATATTTTTATATATATGCATATATATGTATGTGTGTGTGTATATATATAGATATATGAACAAACAAGAATGTACTGATGAGAAGTGTCCCAGAAAAGCACTTTTTAAGAATTAGTCTCAGATTCTCTGCAAGTACTCATTAATTATTAGAGTCTTTGATGACATAGACCAGACCATTTCTCAGAAATTTCTTCCCAGGAAAGTTTATAAATACCAAGTAATTTTTCTAATGGGTAATCCCATAAGGGGTTAATGTGAGCTTCTCTGGGACACATAATGGGGAAGCAGCTGAACATGATTTCAAAGGGATTTTTTAGGACAGAATTCCAATTACAGAGAAGTAATTTCCCTTTCTAGCTTACTAAGCTTTATTTCAGACTAATGCAGTTCCGAGATCCGTATCCCTTCTCCCCTTATTTCAACAGATATTTTGAATATGAAAATCTTATGTCAAAACTTAGCTGAAGCCTTCATCGGGCTTTTGAAAGGCTAAGTAAGAATTCTGTTTCTAGGAATAAAAAGATTTGGATCAGAAAGAGCCTTTGCTGGGAGAGTCGCTTCTCTGGATGGCAGTGCCGGCAGTCTTTAATCATGTTTTTGTTGATTATTTATTAGTTTCCCCACAAAATCAAAGACTCAGTAATATGAAATGTGTTTTCCCTAAGATATTTTATGAATCAGAATCCACAACAAAGAAATAACAAAAATGAAATAAATTTTTGTGATATGGACTAATTGGGAAATCAGATGTGTGTCTCTAGCCAGTGGTCCACATGGTAGTGCTAAGAGACCCAAGTGGCCCAGTAGTACCAGCCACACTCTACCTAGACAGAACTCCAGTGCCACTAGCAGATAAAGCAAGTGCCTTGTCAGTAAATCCAGACTGTAGAGAGGGGGAACTAATTGAAGTGAAAGGGTGGGCTTTCAGCCAGCTGTTCTGTGAACCCACTCTGAACCAGAGTGAGGACTGATGAAACCGAATCCATGTGTATTCCAGTCACCAGCCCTGAGCTTGTGTAATGCAAGCCATCACGGTTGCCACCGTGAGAAGTGTGAAGGAGGCTTGCCATCCTCAGCTCTGATCTCCCCAGCCAAAGAAGCTTCAGTCAATATTGTGTTTGCTGTTTGGGAGCCAGACTTCAGCTCGCTTCCTGGTGGCTAGGAGGATTGCAAAATATGTTTACTTACAGACATCCTCCCAACCAAATGAATGAAAAAAGGTACTGAGAGAAGTCTGCTGAAATAGAAGTAGTCTCGTGCTTTGAGGCCACTATGGTTTTGGGGGACTGGAGCCTTGCAGATAACTCTTATTGTCTTGGACATAGCCCTTAGCAGAGACCATGATTGTGAAGAGTTCTGATCTGAGTCGAAACTCCCTCTGTCTTGAGTTAGCTATTGCTTATCTGCTCAAGTCGCAAGGTATTTGAAGTCTGGCCCTGACTAGAACTATAACAAATGTAAGCCCTAGCTCATTCCATAATCAAAGTCTAGACTCCCTGCCAGAAGTGTTTGGGAGCTGCACTGGGTTCCCGAGACGTGCATGCGTGGTAGTGATGCTGTTGGAAATGAGGGAGCAGTGCCAGTGTAGACACACCCTGCTTCAGCTGCCCTTCACTCTGAGCCCTGCTTCTTCTCTGACTGATCACCTTGTCTCTTTATCACTGGCCAGGACTAGTAGACTTGAGCTCTGTTATTTTCCTCTTGTTTCATGGGGGTTTGTGGTTTGTTTCTTTGAGAGTAAGAATGTCCTTTCTACTTGGAAAGGACGCTCAATGGAACAGTGATTCTATGAGCCAGTCCTGTGTCATTAGGAAATTCATAAAACCCTCCAGCAAAATCTGTCATGAGCTGTAAGGAGACACTATCTAAAAAAAGTTTCCTAAAAACAACTGACCAGAGAAAACTCTCTCTCACCTTTTACCTTAATGTTCCTGAGTATGCGAAGTTCCTGGGACCACTTGGCCTGTTTGAAGAAGTGCTGCATTGCCTCCCTTTCATTCCATTGAGAGTTGTCATTTCTTTCTAATCCCACTACCCAGTGATTGCCAAACGCTTGAGGTCTATCATCTAGAGTGCAGCAGTGACGAGACTGTTGGGGCCTAACGACCAGTCTGTAAACCCCTTGAGAAAAGGGACGGCCCCCGTAGACCCTGCACGGCACCAACCCCTGTACTCAGACTGAGGGTAGAAGTCTGTGCCTGGATGCTTCTATCACTGTTGTTCTGTGCTGCTTTAATCAAGAGGAGATGGACCCTAGCGAAACCATGTGCTGGACATGTTAAGAGTTGAGTTTGGCTGAAGGCAGTATGAATGGTTGGAAAATAGTCTTCTGACTTTTCAGTACTTAAAATGACTTTGGTTTATTTCTTATTGTTTTCAGTTCATCAAATTCTACTCTTAAATTGTATAAATATATCTTAATTAAATAAATATCTATACATTATAACTAGATATTATAATACCTTTGCAGCATATTTAATAAATAAGCTAAGAGATAAATTAGGGGGCGGTGAATGTAGTAGGAAAAACAACCTATGAACAAGATGAAGAGATTGAGGTTTGCAAAAGCTGGATACCCTGGTTTCAAGATGATGCCTCCTAAGAGTCTAGCTCCCAGCCAGGATCTATGCCGCCCCCCCTCCCCCCGCCCCAGTCTTGTGACAACAGGATCTGCTAGCACAAGCTGCTGGCTTCTCATCACAGCCCTTCTTGGGTCTCCAAGAAATACTCCTGGCTGGATGCTCTGACCTGGCCTCCTCATCTCATCTGCTCTCCTGTGGCTTTCTCCTTAACTGACCCCACTACGTCCCGTATCTCACTCCCTATCTTTGCGGCAGGACTCAACCTGGCCTTTCATTGGAAAAAACTGAGTTAGGACATAGTTGAAGGTTGAGCTCTAAAATGCTATTTCCCACACTCACTAGCTTGCATACCAGCAGGGACATAAGTCTTGATTTTTACTGTCCTGGTCAACACTGTGTCCCCCCAGTTAGAGATCCTTGTGCTACTGTAACCCACCCATTTAGCTTCTACTGTGTTTTTGGTTGTGGCAGAGCAGATTCTTTGGCATTAATCCGGCTGCCTTCCCTTGAGCCAGTGCATTTGTAAGTCTTCATTGAAACATACACTGGAAAACAACACAGGATGCTCCAAAAGCCAGGAGAAGACAAGCATGGCTTTGGCGGCAGTCTGTTGACACCAACATTTTTATAGACAATCCCTCTTCGGTATTCTCCGCCTCCTGATTTTTATGAAGGCGAGTGACTCAAGACAATGTAAGTCACAGAATTTTAAATAGCTGAATTCCTAGGTGATTTTGGAATGGAAACAAAGATAACCTTGTTCGACAGTGAATTTGCGCCCCTGGGTGAATGGCCAGGTGTTCTTTCAACTGGACTGTGAGACTAATTTCTTCCTGGCCCCTGGAAGTCAGCTGAAGCAGTGGGCAGCTGGTATATCTTCAATCTTGCATACCAACATCTTTCTCTGATTCACAGATTTCCTTTATCCCCAGCACTTCCTCTGGTATGTGCATCTCCGACAGTAAGTGATATCTCTTCGTGGATTTGGGCATTTTAAAACTGTGGGTCTTGGGCAAGGAGGGGGAGGGACTGGGAGATGGCTGGCTACTAGACTGTTTCCAAAGGGCCCCCCTACTTCCATCTCAGCAGCCTCTGGCTCCTGAGCATCTACTGGCCATCATATCCATGAGGGGGTGACATTGGAGTGATTGAGGGCGGCATTATGAGTGTAACTCATTGAATATTTAAATTATACTCAATTAATTTGAGAGAAAACAAAATTTATGTCTAGTTGTAATTTCCATGACTAGGCACATAAAATAAGATGCTGTGGAAACTCTGAGTGAGGGGGAATTTCTCTGGGAAAGTTCCTGTTGACTCTCACTTGGAAAGCAGAGTTTTTTCTTATGCACAAGGTGGAATGAGATTTTAGAAAGAGCCAGCCCTAGAGTTGGGGAGTTACCCAGTACAACTGGGTATGAGCCATCAGAGGCCTATCCCTGGCAGCATGGTGGGTCTCAGTGCCAGATCATGCCCATAATTTATTTTTCTAAATTGCTGCAACAGAAAAGATTTCCCATGGATTAAGAAGGGTATTTGAGGGGGCTGGAGAGGTGGCTCAGAGGTTAGGAGCACTGACTGTTCTTCCAGAGGTCCTGAGTTCAATTCCCAGCAACCACATGGTGGCTCACAACCATCTATGATGACATCTGGTACCCTCTTCTGTATATTGTATACATAATAAATAAATCTTAAAAAAAAAAGAAGAGTATTTGAAGGTCATATGTAAGTGAGAATCTGTAGTGACTCAGAGCCTGTCCGCTTTCATCACTATGTGCCTATTGGTGCTTCAGGAATGAATAGAGTTCTCTTTGGCAATCCAGTATGTTATGGAAAATGCAGTTTGTCTTTGCTGGTTACACACGTGCTCTGGCTTGCAGGAACACCCCACCCCAGCCTTCCATGAAGTGTTCTGTCTGTTCTAGAGGCAAACTGGAGAACCCCTTTGGCCTTATGCATGTGGAAATTTCAGTTGAGCAGGTTTCTGCTTGGGACAGAAGCCTGGCTTTGGGTGGCAGCTGCATCTCTTGCGTGGTTCCTAGATCATTGTTATCACATCTGCATTTTTTGTGTAACTCTCTAAACAGCATACAAGGGAGGAGGCAGTTACAGTCCCCACTTAGTCTAGAGGAAATGGGCCTAGATTTAGTCATGTGCCTCATGTGGAGTGGACATCCACACTCAAGCAGTCTAGGGCTGACATTTTAAAACCTGAATGTTCTACATGAAAACAGACTTCTGGCTTTACAAACAGCAGGTGATATTGCCTTCCACTGCTAGGCAACAAGGGTGACTTTCTTTCTTCCAGGATGTCTCTTGCCTCATGGCCAGTGCCGTCAAACAGGCTGTCTTACCCTCCAGTAGCCTGACTTCGGGACATTGTCCTCTGAATGCCTGTCCAGAGATCCTAGTTCTGCTTCTGTGGCAGGCTAAATGCCTGAGCATTTTCTGCTAGCACAGTTCTTCAGTGCTCTCTGAACATATTACTTAGAGCCACACACCAGCCTTTACCCACCCCACCCCCATCTCTTTCCTCCTAAACAAAGTAACTCTGAAGAAATAGAACTTAATCTCAACCAAGTGGGGACATCTGAGATATATAGACCTTTAACTCTCCTCCTGGCTGATGGCACTGAGTGCCAAGTTGACAGTAACTGGGGTCATGACTGCATCTCCAGGCTTTGGCACAGCTTTGCTTGGCCATTGTTGACAGATTCTCAGCTGCCATGCTTGCCAGGATGAAATACAACTGTTATATCCCAGACTGGAAAGGAGGCTACAGGCAGGCACGTGTCTCCTTCCTAACTGGAGATCTGTGGATAGTAATGGGCTGGCTTTTCAGGGAACTCCATCTCAAGTATTTGTCCCACGTTGGGCCAAAGCTTTGCATTATTGGTAAGATAATGAGTGCCATTCACCACAGGACTGCTCTCAGGGGTGTTGCCCATGCAGTAAATCATGAGTGCAAAGCCTGAGTGCGTTATGCCATTAAAGTCTCAAGATAGAATTAGACTTGTAATCACCACTTGCTCATGTTTTGTCATTTATGATAATTATAGTGGTAATAATCCGTGTATTGTTGGGATGGAACAGTCAGAAGCATCCATCAATTTTGTATCGACACCAAATCAAGTTGATACTTCATCTTTGCTGCAAAAATATAGATTGCACCAATTAGTCTAAAGAAATTGGGCAGTCATTAGCAATGAAGCAATCAGTTAGTCTGCATAACATTTCAGGTCCCTCTGATGCCAGCCATCCCTCTTAATTATGTGGGGTACAGGAGCTTCTTTAGGACTCAACAGTGGCGTCGTTGGCTTAAATAAGACACTGTACCTATGTCCCTGGCTTCATTTAGAAGACAGCATTAATGCCTCCTAGCCCCCAGCTTGAACCCTCCACTACTTCCAGGCAAATTTATTCCAAAGCGGAAAATTTGATGTTATCTTTCTTGCTTAGGAATAGGGGGTTCCCATGGAGTTCTTTCAGGGATGGCATGTTAGTTTTACCATCTCATGTGCCTTAACTGCTTTTCACCTTCCCAAAACCATGCAATAATCACTGAGATGCGGAGAAAGAGAGAAAGGGTAGAGAGACAAGAAAGGAGAGAATACATACAAAACACGAGACTTTACAATGTAAATACAACTCTAAGTTTGATTATTTCCTGCCGTCTACTCCTTCTAGGTGAGTTCGCTTCTAATTGTTCTAAGGCTTTCAGCTGAGCTGTTAGGTCTCTAGTGTGGGATTTCTCAAGGTTTTTCATATAGGCATCTAGCGCTATGAATTTTCCTCTTAAGACTGCTTTTATTGTGTCCCACAAGTTTGGATACATTGTGGATTTATTTTCATTAAATTCTAGGAAGACTTTGATTTCTTTCTTGATTTCTTCCTTGACCCAGTGATGTTTAGTTTCCATGAGTTGGTAGGCTTTCTTTGGGTTTTGATGTTGTTGAACTCATTGTCAAGAAATCCAGGTGCTAATGAGTTTTCTGCATCCACCTCAAGTCTCTTCCCCAGGCTATCCCAGTTTTGTTCTCTAGACATTTTCAATCAGCTTTGCACACAAATTATTTCAAGCTGCTGAATAATGCAAGGGGAGATGTTTCACACTTAAGGAGTTTTTCTATTTGTGAAATTGGAAGAAAAATGTAACAAAACAATAATATGTCCTTTAGCCTCCGAACGTCAGCACCGCTCTGAAAATCTCACAAGCTATCCGTTCACACTCTTCAATGCTAATACACACTGCGTTTCTATTGCTGTTGTTATTACAGAATTTTGTTTTTCACTTCTAAAGCAGTTTTAATCAATGCATAATGCTCTATCAGATATATACTATTGGGCTTGATAAAATTAAAAAGCAACCACACAGCAGGGAACAACTAGATAAGTAAAGAAACAGCCTACAAAATAGGAGAAATGTTCTGCTAACTATATATCACAGAGGAGTCACACAGAGAATATATAAAGAACTCAAAAAAAATTAAGAATCAAAAAAAGAAACCGTTCAATCAGGAAATGAGCAAATACTTGTCAGAGATGAAGTACACATGGCCAGTATACATAAGAATGAGTTTCATATCCTTAGCCATCAGGGAAATCCAAATCCAAATATTGAAATTCCATCTGTCATGAAGAAGCAGCAGTGTCTAGGGCTGTAGTTCAGTTGGTAGAGTGTTTGCTTAGCCCACACGAAACTGTGGGGTTCAGTTACCAGCACACCATAAAACAAGCGTGGTACATACCTATAATCTCATCATTCAAATGGTGGAGACAGAAGGATCAAAATTTCAGGGTCATCCTTGGCTACGTAGGGCTTTTCAGGCTACCCTCCAATACATAAGACTTTTTCTCAAAAAAAAAAAAAAAAAAAAGATGTTGGTGTGGACTCATACACTACCACTAGTGGCAGTATAAACTGGTTTAGCTACTATGGAAGTCAATATAGAGGCTCCTAAGAAAACTAACTGGGGCTGGGCAGTGGGTACACAGTGTTAATCTCTGCATTCAGGAAGCAGAGGCATGCAGATCTATAATTTCCAAAACAGCCTGGTCTGTAGTGAGAGTTCCAGAACAATTAGGGCTACAAAGAGAACCCTTATCCCAGAAAAGGGAAGGAGGAGGGAGGGGAGAAAGGGAGAAGCCACACAGAAAGAAAGACAAATAGGCAGGAAGGAAGGATCGAGTTGTACCCCCTCCAGGAATATACACAAAGGACATAAGTCAGCATGTACCTACAGAGCCATGACTGCAGCGCTGTTCACAGCAGCCATGTTACAGGATCAGCCTCTGTGCCCACCAACAGATTAATAAGTTAGAAATGCTCCACTGTGGTAGATAAACATGGTGGAGTCTTACTCAGCCACAAAGAAGAACAAATCTGCAGGAAAATGGATGGAATTAGAGATGATCACATGAAGTGAAATAAGCCAGACTGAGAATCACATTATCATGTTTTCTCTCATGAGTAGATCCTAGCAAGGCATTTGGGAAAAGAAAGGGGACCAAGGGAGGGGAAGAAAAGGATGTGGGATAAATATGAGCAAGTATATGAATGAAAATATCTATATAAACCCCATCACCTTGTGCAGTGGATATATGTCTATGTAGCTATCTATACCTAGGTATTTAGAATGGTTTCCTTGGGATAGAGCACCTAAGCCTAAGTGGCTGGTAAAAATTCATAAGCCTTTTTATAACTCTTACTACCTATTGGCAAACTGCTCACCAGAAGGATTGTTCCCATTTAAAAGCCCTCACCATGCCAATTAAATTGGAATTCAGATTCTAGCTTAATTTTAGTGAATGAGATTTAATTCCATTATGTTGACCTGGTCATAGTTACTAAACATTACTCCTGCACTGTGGACAAGAGGGTACTGTATCAAATTGTGCCGTGACTCAATTCAGCATAAACATCGGTAGTCATTATCTCATATTTCATTAAGTTCAGAGGTGGGACAGCTGTCAGTCCAGTGGTATCACAGAAGACCTGTGCTCTTCAAGCTTGGCCATTATGAACTTCACCCTGATGATGGCTTCCTTCATCTTTCCAAAGGCTGCAGTAACCCCAGTCATCACATCAAATGTAGAAGCAACAGAGCTGAAAGGAGATGGCCCTCCTAGGGTGTCCTCGGAAGTGAGTTGTTCCCAAAGCTCCACTTGACACTGCCTCTGCTGCCACAATGAAGTCTGAGCCTTATGTCAGCTCTTACACTAAACACTGTCACAGGAAATAGAAGTGCCATCAACCGAGACTTCTTTTGGAGCTGACAGTGAAATCAACAACCTCTGAGTATTCAGAGAGAGTGATTTGGGGGTAACTGTCACAGGCACCATGAGTATTTTTTTCCATTTTTGCCATCCTCTTAGAAACACTTTAAAATCCCTAAGTAACCATTATACATTCAAGGGCTCTTTGCAAAAGCAGTTGTCTCTCTTGAGCACTGGGCCTTGCCCTGCATAGAAGGTCCTTGTGGCTGGGCAGCATGCATTATTGCTTTAATGTTTTCCCAAAACGTACCGGGGTATTATATGGATATAGGCCTTCTATGAGAAACAGATTGGATCTCTGCCTTTCCCTATGGAGGATTCTAACAACTGGTGGCATAAAGCTGTCCAACTTCCACAGAAATAATAGTGTGCAGCCTGCTGGACAGGTCTTACTTTTCCTGTTGATCACACAGGCTCTGGGCATCTCACTCCATTGGCCATCGATGTGTATAAGTTAATATTACATTCTAGAGTAAAATGCATAGACAGCAACAAAAGGCCGTAGCAGAAGAGCCTGTTCCTGGACTGGATAAACAGCACCAGAGATGTTATGCCTTAGTTTGCATTCTGTGTTCATGACTTATGGAGAAGCTGTGTCTTTCCTCCTGACTTACAAATGTGGCTTGGCACTAGGATCCCTAAGGAGTCTTAGACCAGAGTGATCCACTTCTTCAAGGTCTAAGACCCAGCCCCAAAAGTACCTATTTCTTATCACACTGTGGAAAGTCATTGTTTTTTGTAGACAGAGAATGGAGGGTGGAGGTGGGGGCGGGAGGCTTACTATCAGACTGACAGACCTTCTGTTTTACAGTTTCACAAAGATTTTTACAACATAATTACATGTTCTAATTATGAGATTACATACATTTTCACCACTTAGATAATCAAGTGCAATTAGACTACTTGAATAGACAGTGGTAAAAATTACACTGTAAAACATTGTTTCAGGAAGGCTTTTGGAATCTGTGCACCACAGACCCCCACAAGAGGGAGGTGGAGATGATTATAATAGGTGTCAGATAGCTAGCCATAACCCACCAGTTTGCCAAAACAAGGATGCCTTGTTTTATAGTGCAAGATTTATTGTTTGAAAGCTGCCATTCAATTCCAGGCACATGCTTTCTGGTACATGCCTATCACAGCTTCCTGTGCAGAAACTCCTTGAGGTCTACCCCACACACACCTTGTACACCCTTTCCTCTCCTCTTTTTTTCTGCCTGTCCCCTTTTACTCTTTCATTTAGAGGCTGAAGGGTTTGAGATGGTAGGTTATGGGAAGAAATAGAGTTGATTCATGGACTGTTACTGCCCGCTAAAGTAATCTGTGGATCCAAATTTCACAGGTTGGTGGTTTAAAAGAGTCCATGCGGTCCTTAAAATTGCCCAGCTCCTCAGAGAATGGCCTGGCACATGGTCAAGGTCCAGTAGGTCTTTTGGCCTTTAGTAAAAACTATAGGGTGGTATCATTGACATGTTAAAGGAAAAAAGGAAGGTGTAAATAAATGCAGAACACAGTGTATGAAAATGGAAGAGCTTTTAAGATTCTGGAGAGTGCTTTTCCAGACAGTCCTGAAAAACAACATGGTGGATTACTGCAGCTGAGTTTCCATCCCCAGAATCAAAATATCCTGAAAGGTCAGCCTTTTCCCAGCTCACCCTTCCTTCCCTTGGACGTTTTAAGAAGACTCTAGCTTTTTCCTTGTGCTATCCATAGGAGCTCACCAGAACCTTCCCATTGTTTTACCTGCTGGATTTTCATAGAGAAGACACCTTTGACTTCCTGATCACCTGTCCCAGGTTTGCAGCCAGAGCAGTTTGGGGTGGGGATGGGGCTGGCTAGCTGACCCTGCCCTAAGTCCAGCAACTCTTTAGAGCTACTTGCAGGCCATATGGAGCAAATTAAGGAGAAAGGGAGCACGACGGCCACTGGTTCTGATTGGTTACGGTAGTATTAAAAAAAAAAAAAAAAAAGCCAACGACAGCCTTGCCCTGCCTTTGAGAAGATGGATAAAATACTCTTTGAACATACTAGTCTGTTTTTTTTAATGTCAGTACAGAAGGGTTGCGTTTATATTTGGCTTTCCAGACCTGTCTCTTGACCTTCTAATTACTTTATTTGAAACAGCACTGAGGGTATAATAAACCTGGAGGTTGCCTCTCCTTTGCTTTATCATAAATTAAAGCCGCTGCTTGTTGAGGTGAAAGTGGAGGCAGAGTGTTCATTACTGCTCAAGTGACGGCTTGTCAATAGTGCTGCTTTTTAGTTTGTTCTAGTCAGCACTTGCTGTGCATTTTGTTGGACCACTGGGAAATAAATACAACAAGATTATACATTTGGAATACCACAAGAGTTCAGGGGGGAAAAAAACCACAAATGATAAATCATGCGCTTGGTAGAAAGTGACGTGCTATCTTGTGCTATTAACAACCAAAGATAATTGCAAGGGATTGTAATTGCAGTTTGCAACTTACAGTGTAGCGTAGCCAACATCAATCTTAATAGTGAACAAAGCAGTTTATATTAAAACTTAATTCACCTGGTAACTTTCTGCTGTATACACGGGAGCTAACAGATGTAGCTTTTCAGAAAGTTCAAAGGCATTTGAAATGCAGCGAGCAATGGTAATACCGGAAGCCTTGGAGAAATGCTGCATTAGAGCTTGTGATGAAAACAAATGTATGTCATTATCTCCGAGTTTGTGTTTATTTAATAAAATATGCAGTTTGCGCATTGGTGAATTCGGTGTTTCTGAATGGGTATGGAATGATGTTTTATTTGGAATCAAAGGCTAAATAGGCTGGCAATTATGCATCTTCAGCGAGCCATCTGCATTCTGAGTACATACATTGGAACAGTGTGCACCCCAATGCTTCAGGGGGTTTGTATGAGGCAGAACAGCAAGCCAGGGTAACTTTATTCATGACTTTCCTTAGATTGGATGTCTTTGAAGCAAGAAGGGGAGAGCTCCTGGAATTACTTAAGAGAACGAGCGTATTTGTTTTGTGAGTTTGACTGATAGCCAGTAGAGCAGTTGAGTGAACTGATTAGGGCTTTTCGTTCAGATAATCTTCTACCTTTCTCATTAATTTATTCCATAATGCTATTTTGCTGTTCTTCTACCAGGGATAATAATCTCACACTCTCTGACCTCCGTGAGTGGATGACCTGGAGCCCATAACTAATCTTATTTGCTCTCCTGACCGGCCGAACTTCATTTACCTTGTCTGGATAAAGAGCTAGGAGTTCCAAGGTGCCCCTCCTTCCAGCTCCCTGCTAATCTGTACTGAAGGGCAAGCAGCAGGCTCTCCCAGGCATTGTCCAGAGCATCCTCACAGGATATCTCTTCTTTCTTAAGAGCATATCCTCTATCCTTCGAAATTTGGAAAATAATGGAAAAATAGGAGGCAAGGACTCATTCACATCCTTCCTGCTCTCCTAACATAGCTATTTTTATTTTTAAAGTTACTTTCCAACCTCTGATACATGGATATATATGATTTAACCTAGATAAGATTATAGAATGCGTTTGATTTTTTGTTTTACTTTTATTTATAATGTCAACGTACTTCATGTAGTATTTGATATGTAATAATTATGCATTGTAATTATTGAATAATAATCTACTAAATAAATATGCTGTTTTATTCCTCATTATTGAAAAGTTAGGTACTTGTATTTCATTTTGATAATGTAAAGAATGCTTCAGTGAAAAGCTGAGCTTTCACCATCCAGAGACTTCCTATAGAATTGCCTATCACTACAATATACTCCTAGATACCTACTGCCAGCTGCACTGCCACCAGCAAAGTGGGAATATAAAAGTTTATCATAGTCTCTTTGGAGGTGGTCCTGGCTCCTCCATTTTCAAACTAGGTGGTAATGAGCAAACTACCTAACCTCTCTGCCTCAAGTTCCCCATTCAAATGAGGGATTGGTGGTGGTTCTTAACCTCATAAGCTGTTAGATTTTATCAGTTTATTCAAATTTGGGATAAGAATGTCTGCCACATAGGAATCACTAAAGATGAGTTATTATTACTAAACTTATATTCTCTCATAATTTTGTATTTTCCCTATATTAAGTTACAGTTTTTGGAGAAATGGTGTGGTCCACTGAAGCTAGTTAGTCAGTAGACATGTACATTTCCAAGTCCTTAGATGATAACCCACTGGAAGCATGTCACAGTTGAAGGCTCTTGTGCCTGTAAGGGACAGGCTTTGGAATGACCCATTTTGGCATTTAGCAGCATGAAAGCAGCTTCCATTCCAGAGCCATCCAAATGTCCTTGAAGCCTTAATCGAAGTCTGGTGGGCCTAACCTAGAACTTTTGTCTGTTCTGAGCTGTGAGGGCAGCACCTCTCAGACTCACCTAGGGGAAAGAATTTCTCCAAAGAAACTTATTAGAGGCCTATTAGGATGGGGAAATGCAGTGGGACACCTGTGGAGACTCCCGTGCTAATAATGCTTGGAGAAACAGCTGAGAAATGCTCACAGACAGCTTGGAGAATTGGGTGATCCATTAGCAGTCACCTAGACAAGAGTCAGGGTATACGCCAGCAGTGCTATGACAGAGTTATGTCCTCCTCCTGGGCCAGTGTAGTGTCAACTTTCCATTAGCCGTGGAGGTGCTCCTTAGTTCTCATTAGTTAGTGTAACATTGAGGACCTACACAACAGGGATCATTCCCCCCCACCCCCCACCCCCAAGGAAATGCTCTACACATCAGCACCCTGAAAAGCAGTAGTATAAAGTATATGGGATCCCGCCCCCCCATAAGGAAGTAATACACCAAAACTGAGGCTGCAGCCGAAGTGGTCAGGTCATTCTCCTGGGCTGGACTCTGCACTGGTGTGGATATGCTTCTTTAGCTTCAGCTCTGCCTTCTGATCACAGAACTGCTCTAGGGAGGACAAAAAGGAAGAGGAAAATGTTTATGGCAATAAATTAATTAATAAATACAGTCAATTTCCATCTACACTCCAAGGTACTTTCCTGCCCACCAAACCACTCCATTCACCAAAACTCACCAGTCACTCCAGTTGCTAACACCAGGAAGTGTGTGCAGCTGGGTCCACTGCTGGGAGAAAGAAGTACTGTGGTTATTAGGGAAGGAAGGCACCCTGCAGCTGCTGGCCCAGCCTCCTTGTCTGAAGTCTACTCTCTCCAGCTCTGTGAACTCTCCTGGAGCCCCAGACACAGACCAGTGTTGGAGACTGAAGGCCCGAGCGAGCAAGCGAGCGAGCACAGGAATGAGTGCCTTGCAGAGGAGAGAAGGAAAAGAGCATTGAATGATGAGAACCTCAGGTCATTAAATGAAGTTCCAACATTTCTTTCCTGCCCAAACATTTGCAATGAACTCTGTGGAGTGGGAATCGAAGGGAAATGTACCCTGCCATTTTTCTTCAGCCTTTTTGCAATGCAACAGGACAATCAATACAGATCTTTGCAGTAATCATATATTGATTTTCCTAGAATATAACTCCATTTAAAGCACTTTTATCCCCAAGAGTAGAAACATTGGAGGCTATCAAAGGAGGAAGTAAGTTTCCATGACCCCATCTTGCAGAGCACAATTGATTAGCAGAGCATAGTTATGAGAGTGTCCGAGAGAGACCGAGAAGTCACTGCAAGGTTAATATCAGCTAAAGAGAAACACGATTATAGGACATTAGGCTTTCTGTAGAATCATAAGGTCAGGGTAACACGGCCATACCATCTACAGTGACATGGGATTGAGTGCCTGGCATCCTTAGACTTTGCCACTTTAGCCCCCGTAGCCGCTGAATTTGGGGGACTGAGAGAGATGTAAATCCATGTAGGCAGAGGGGTTGATAAGGGAATAAGTAATACCATTTTAATTTTTCCAAGTCATAACTCAGAATATAAGCTTACATCATATTGAATGCTTATTGCATATAGACGAAGGTTTTAAAAGATTTATTTTTATTTTATGTATGTGATTGCTTGCCTACAAATATATATATCTGTACCGCGGTGCATGCCTGGTGCTCTTGGAGGTGAGAAGAGAGTATCAGATCCCCTGGAACTGGGGATATAGGCAGTTGAGAGCCACCAAGCAGGTGCTAAGAACCAAACCCAGGTTCTCCCTAATAATCATCAGTGTCCTTAACCCCTGAACCAAATTTCCAGTCCCTACAGGGTTCTTTGTTTTTTCCAGTGGAGGTTGTGGATAAGGAGTAAAGTGCATGCTTAGCCTGTTCAGTCTGTGGCACTTATAAGAAAAACAGTAGAAACTAGTTTTACTGCCCAGCTGAGCAGACTTTCTTCCTCCCCGTGCCTTTTCTCTCCACCTTTAAATGTTTAAATTCCACCTTTAGAGGTCCTTGAGGTTTTTGCACAGATGCATTATCCCACAGGCCTGAGTGCTGGGCAGCAGCACTGAGGAAGTCAAGTTCTGCCCTGCCTTTGTAGCAAGGATGTTACCAAAACCAAGCTGAGCATCCCCTGCAGCAGTCTCAAATTCACACTCCAGGCTGAAAAGGTGGGAGAGCCTCAGTGGTCTGTGTTGACAGCAGAGTGTTTTCCTATAGTTTTCTCTAAGTCTCTCTCTTGTTTTTGACATGCAAACTATTAAACTAAGAAATTCACCTAGCCTCATTATCCTCTTCAGTGTGCCATGGTGAGTACTGTTATTCTTCTGGTTTGTATTTTGTAGTGGCTTTGTTCTGCTTTGTTTTGTTTGTTTGGGGATATTTTGGCTTCCGGCAGAGCAGCTAGTACACAGTGTCAGATCTTTGTATCTCATCTGCCAGCTGCACCCATGTGAACTAATCACAATGCAATAGGCTTACTAATCAAGATTTGAGATTAATGTTTTGATAGAGCAATCAGATTCGTCTAATCTATCATTAGTTGGCAGTCACTGTGGGCAGAGTACAGACTTGGCAATAGTCTGCCTGCTTCTGATCGCTTTGGCTGGGCCCAGCAGTTGGGTAGTAGCATTGACGTTAGCAGTAGACCTGGACCTTTCAATGAATAAGTTCTGTTTCTCTCCCCCACCCCACCCCCATCAGTCTCCAGAATATCAATTCTTGTGACGCCATATGATCCACAGATTAGGAAGCATGTCCCTTTGTCCCTTTCACCTGATAACAAAGGTGTACCCAGTCAGGAGACAGATAGACCTCAAGGGGATCTGTTGTAACACCAGCAAATAGTATACAGAGGCAGAAGATAGATGTGAGTTAGTGTTAGATGTTACAGATTACACCTCCCCCTTTCATGTGTCACTAAAACCCCACTTAACTGAGTCTAGTGTTCGTGTGGTTTATAGCATCATCTGTTACTTTTGTTCTGGCTGGATGGATAAGTGAAAGCTTTAACTCTACATTAATTTTTGCAGTATATACTGTTTAAGGTTCTGCTGTAAAATTCTAAAATAAATTGTGGACTGGGGATGTAGCTCAGTGATAAAACCCTTGCCTGAAATGTGTTAGGCCCTGGGTTCAATCCCCTCAGCACCTATGACAATGGTGGTGGTGACATTATGTTACACAGCTATGACACCATTTTTTAAGGAGTTTATTACCAACTTTGATTCTTGTTCCTGCTTTGTTGCTAGTGTAGGATATTTTCTCATTTTAGAAAGCTGGAAAATTTTAGAAGAGTTAAAAATATTTTTAACTTATATTACTTTATTTATGTATTTATGTGGGGGTAGGTGAGGCGTGTGTACCAGGCAGAGGTCTGAGGACAGCTTTCAAGTAGGTTCTCACCTTCCACCGTGGGAGTCCAGGGAACCAACTCAGGCTGTCAGACTTGACAGCAAGTGCCTACTTGCTGAGTCATCTCTTTGCCTAAGAAAACAGGTTTGATTTCCCCAAAATCTGATCAACTCATTACCAGTATTAACATCCTATCATTTCATTAAAATCAGAGACTCAAATAAATGAGTGTTTGTTTCTCTACCTGGCCTGGAATCTGGAACACCAGGCAACAATCCAGCAGAACTGCCTCCCTCCCAAGGGTTCACTTTCTGCATGAAACCACATGGAGGAAACCTATTGAGTGGATCTCATCTGTAAGAAATGACAACTTCTCAAGTGCACACGCATGTCACTGTCCGAACTCCATGAGTGCTAGCCACACCGGAGAGATTTGCACCCTGCGTGAATGATTTAGACCAGGGGTAGTGGAGACTGACTGTCAGACTCCAGGTAAAAGTATGTAGGCAGTGTAGGCAGACTGCTCTATGTTAATTGACTTCTGTGCAGAATGTGCAGTCAACCTCACCAAAGAACAGTTGGTGGAGGAAGTTTCCACTCTTTGCTCTCCCTTTTGAGTTTTTTGGGCTAAAGCTGTCTTTTGGGTTCCCCTTCTTATCTAGACGAGACATGAGAAGTAAGGCCGGCTGGTTTACATATAAGGTTCACTCTTTCTTCTTTCCCCATAATTTTAGAACATTCTTTGGACTGATCTTTGATCTCGTTAGATTTGTCCTTTCTTGTGCCTGTGACTGCTGCTTGTGATTTCACATCCTCATTTTCCCTGCCCTTCAGTTCTCTCTGTGAAGAGGGCAAACTTGACTGAACCTCAAGTTCAGCTGATATCCCATCAACTGCTGTCTGCGAGTGACAGAAAAGGAAAGGCAAGAGTTTCAGGTCCTCAGAGAAGGAAGCACTCTGTGTGTGTGTGCGTGCGTGCGTGCGTGCGTGCGTGCGTGCGTGCGTGCGTGCGTGTGTGCGTGCGTGCGTGCGTGTGTGTGTGTGTGTGTGTGTGTGTGTGTGTGTGTGTGTGTGGAGAGTGGGCGTCATCTCCCAGGGCTTCCCCGTTCCCAGGACAGAAAAGCTCCTGTTTCCTTGACATCCCCTTCCAGTTTTCCTAATCTACTAATGTGGCAAAGTAGGACCACCTTGCTCATATAGTAAAATGAATGGTATCATATCATTCTAGAATTCTCTCTGTAAGAACATGAGGTTCTGTAGGAATCTCAGATACTATAAGGACTTGCCAGAAGCTGTAGGAACTGATGAACCAATCAGATCGCACCATTTCCATGGAGCTCTCTCATCAGCCACAAGGGGAAAAATGCTTCCATTTTACTCTCTGATACTAATAATGGTTGGCTGTCTAGTGAAGCCCAATCTCTGTTGTTTGCTTTTTTTTTTCTCCAGTAAATATCCACTGTGATTATATCACCCTTTACAGCAGTGGTTCACAACATTCCCAATGTTATGACCCTTTCATACAATTCCTCATGCTTTGGTGATCCCCGCCCCAGCATAAAATTGTTTTGCTGCTACTTCATAACTAATTTTGCTACTGTTGGGAATCATTATGTAAATCTCCGATATGCAGGATATCTGATACGGGACCTCTGTGAAATGGTCATTTGACTCTCAAAGCAGCCACAGCCTATGGGTTGAGATCTGCTGATTCACAGAACCACCGCAATTAGTGTTGACCAATCCCCTTCTGTATAGCTGCTTTTGGAACATCGAGAATCCAAAGCAACTAAGACAAGCTCCTTTTCCTCAAAGAGTTTGCCATCAGCCTAGGAAGATAAGACACAAAGCATATAAAATAAAACAGTACCAGAGGGTTTAAGAACAGCCCCAGAGACCTCAGGAGAGACAGCACATGACAGTACATGGTTATTAAAGGCATTTTCCTGACTCTTTGAAAAGAAAAGAATAATTTTTTGAATCTATGTAATACTAAGAACTCATAAACACCATTATAATCTCTAATATATTAAGAAACTGAAATATTATTCCATAAGCAAAGGCCTTTGAGGACTGAGGAGATAGTTCAATAGGTAAAGCACTGAGTCACAAACTCAAAAAGCCAAGTTCAAGCTAGAACCCACATTTAAACAACAACAACAAAAAGGGCTGGAGAGATGGCTCAGAGGTTAAGAGCACTGATTGTTGTCCTGAGTTCAATTCCCAGCAACCACATGGTAACTTACAACCATCTATAACGACATCTGGTACTCTCTTCTGTACACTGTATACTGTATACATAATAAATAAATAAATCTTCTAAAAAAAGGGGGGGTGGTGGCACATGCCTTTAATCTACACACTTGGGAGGCAGAAGTAGGTGGATCTCTGAGTTCAAGACCAACCTGGTCTACAAATCAAAGTTCCAGGTCAGCCAGGACTGCATAGAGAAACCATGTCTTGAGGAGAAAGAAGAAAAAAAAAAATGTTAGGCATAATGCCTTAGAATCCCAATACTGGAAAAGTGTTGGTTGGTGAATTCCCTGGGGCTCACTTGTCAGGAAGCCTAACATAATTGCCATACTGTCCAGGATAATGAAAGACCCTGTCTTGGAAAACAAGACAGGAAACTATTCTGAAGAACAGTACCCAAGGTTGATCTCTATCCTATATATGAAAGTGCATATACATGTACCTACAAATACACACAAAGTGCCTTACAACTTGAAAAAATAAAATAAAATTAGTGCCCAAGAAGCCTCTGTAACTGATAAAGACTCTAGCTCATTGCTGAAATGAAAATCCAGACATTTTAAATTCTCTTAATACTAATGGATGCCACAGATCCAGGTTAGATAATCATGTCATTATCAAGTTCTAAATGTAGATGGGTTCATTTCTAGTCCCTAAAGATGGACTTTGAGTTGTATAAGACTCAGGCAGGCAGATCCAGTAGGTCTTTTCTATAAGACGGCATGCATTACGATGGTAGGCTCAGTGTATCAGGAGATCTAGACCATTTTGTGAAGATGCTCAAAAAGTGACTGAGTTCCAGGAATCTCCCAGTCTGTCTGATGCTGGGTGTGACATAATTCTAATAACAAAAGCTCTAGGAAATGAAGTGCATGTAAAACAAACAAACAAACCACAACAAAAAAAATATTGTTCTTGAAATAAGTTGATGTGAGGACACATTAGCTGGGTGCAGGGTAGCAGAGGGATGAAGTTCCTAAGACTTCCAAGGTGAGAAAGCCTTATAATCAATAGGTTATGGCAGTAAAGAGAAGGGTGGTGTCAAAGGTGATTCTGTGATTGCAAAAGTAGAAATAAATGTACATTTAGGGAAGTAGCTATGTGCTCCAGGATAGTTTAAGCCTGGAAAGAAGTTTTAAAAACTATAGCCATGTGGATTGGCTACTGAGAAAACGTAAAATGCAAGAAACAATGTCATTTTCAAGGTTATAAAGAAATGGTTCCCCAAAGGGACACCAGTATCTTTATGTCCATGCAATTATTGATATACAAGGTACAAATAAATAATGAAAGAAAATAATCCAGTTGTGATTTTGATAGACACATTTCCTGACCTAACACATCTGTTCAACTTAAAGCTTTCAACTTTAGGGTAATGTAAAAGAGGATCCACATTCATAGGAACTACACTTTGACATATGGACTTTGACCCTTTTCTGGGCCAGTGATTGTGGCAGGATACCATTGCACTGCTAAGAAGCTCCTGTTTCTTCCCTAGGTCACCTAGAGAGCTAGCATGCTCTGCAATGTACTATTTGAAAGCCAAGTGTCCAGTAGGCCAGGTATTGTCCATGCATGTCACCTTACAACACTGTCAACTGTAGTTCGTGCATGGACCTCAAACCTATCACTAACCTAATGAGGCATGTATATTTTGTTGATAGTTCTTGTTCTGGCCATCATCTTAGAGAGTTTGTATGTAATTCAGGGCTTTGTTCAGTCCCTCATTAGTTAGCAGCCAGATTCTCTCTTCATTCTTATTTACTTTAATGGTTTTTCACAGGGTTGAAAAAATAAGCTGTGGTGATATGTTATATATTTAATAAAATCAGGCTGGAATATCAAAGAGAGGAAACAGACCACAGTCATATCTCACCCAGCTGTCTTCCAGTTTCCTCAGCCTGACCCATTGTGACTTCTACTGCCTAATCTGTCTTCCTATGCCAGCCTTAAATACCTTCCTTGCCCAGTTGTATCACATCCAGGTTAAGATTAAAGGTGTGGGCTACTACTATTTGGTAGGCAGCATTGAACTCACAGAAACACAGAAAGATCTCTGTCTCTGGAGTTATGGGATTAAAGGCATGGCACCACCACTGCCTGCCTGGGAGCCTGGAACTCCCTCTGTAAACCAAGCTGGCCTCAAACTCAGATCTGCTGGGATTAAAGGGGTAAGTCACTATGGAGGTCTTTCCCTATGCTGGAATTAAAGGTGTGAGTTCCACTCCCTGACCCTCCTGGATTGACTGTGGGTGGTGACATTCCAGACTGGTTTTTATTAAATATATAACATATCAACACAATAAACTTAGTTAACAGAGTACTTGTCTTGCAAGCATGAGAAGTCCTTTCAATTTCTGCTACCCAAGTAAGAAAGCTGAGCACATGCTGCACATGCCTGTAATCCCAGGTCTGGGGAAGCAGAGCCAGGTAGATCCCTAAGGTGAAGCCTGGTAGCTCAGCCTACTTGGTAAGATCCAGGCCACTGGGAGGCTAAGTCCCTAAACACAGGTGGTCTGTGACTGAGGACAGTATCTGAGGTTACTCTCTGACCTCTACACTCACGCATTTCTACTTGAAGTATCACACACATGCATATTCACACACACCCCATACACATACACCACACACACACACACACACACACACACACACACACACACACACACACACACACCCTTAACTTTTTAGAAACTATTAAACTGCCAAGGGCCCATCTGATTCTAACTTATTTATTTTAGGGTTTTTGGTATTTGTTTGTTTGTGCTTGATAAGATTTCTCTGTTTAGCGCTGGCTCTCCTAGAATTTACTCTGTATATCAGGCTGGCCTTGAACTAAGAGATTTGCCTGCCTCTGCGTCCAGATGGCTAAGATTAAAAGTGTGAACCACTGTACCAGAGCAGTTTTGACTTCTTTATAGGCTATTCACTCTGGGGAATTAGGGGGTCTCAGTGATGTGGCAGAGCTTATATAGTATTTACAAAACTGGCCACTTTCTGCAGTGGAGGCCAGGCCATCATGTTTACAGATTGTAAGAACAAATGGAGTGGAAGGCAGAAAGCCCCCACCTTCTGGCAAGCTTTTTCCCAGGATGAACTATCTTTGGACTTGTCCCTTTTAAAAATAGCACTCTTTTAAAAGTTTGGTTGGTTGGTTGGTTGGTTGGGGTTTTTTTTGTTTGTTTGTTTTCTTTTCTTTAATGAGCAGAGGGCATGACCTAGTTTGTAAAGTGCATGAGTCAGTCCCCAGCACCCATGTGGAAAGCAGTACTTGGTGGCACTTGCTTGTAATTGCTGGGTTAGGGAAGTAGAGACCGGTGGATCCCTGTGCTTCCTGGCCAATAAAAGACCCTGTCTCAAAAGAATTGGATGACATTCCCAAGGGCGACACCCAGCATTGTCCTCCAGCCTCTGCATGTATGCACACACATGCATGTTCAACATCATACACATATGGACCTATATACATATACACACGCATTCAAAAAATAATGGTGTCCTTTTCAGTAAGAGCCATGCCTCAGACTAGCACCATGCCATGAGGAGGTGATGATGCTTACCACACTTTAAAAGTGTGAAAATTCTGAAACTAAAAAATTAAAGGTGAGAGAGGAGGCATAAGAAGAGCTGAAGTAGAGAGAGGCGAGGGTGGAAATTATGCAGATATATTACTCATGTAGGACACTGTAAAAAATAGTCTTAATTAAAAAAATAAAAGTCACTATTTCATCTGCTTCTGAGTGGTATATGTGAAAGTTTTCATTCACCTTTTAAAATATACTTTAAATATTTCCTTTCCTTTTCCTGGGAAGCTTGTTATGGCCAGGAAATAGAGCTGTTCCCAATAGCACTGTGCTAAGAAAAGGACTTGCTTTTTTAACTCAAGTAGGAGTTTTATGAGCTTTGTGATCCTAAAATAAGAAGAAATAAAAAATCTCACCTTACTTTGTCACCTCCTGTACACTGTTGGCTGAGGACACTGGTGTAGAGAAGCCTTTTATTAGGTATAACCACTTCTGGCTTGGTTATGGGGCCCATTGAGACAGGACTCCAAATTCTGAGTCCATTGCCCTGCCTTGGAGTCGGCTTCGCCACAAGTGGGAAGCAGACTGAGCTTTGGAAACCAGTAGGCTGGTGGCTGATAGCAGAAGTGTGCTGGTAGTGGCTGTTAGGTTTTAAGGGACTGAGTTAAATGTCAAGCCATAAATACCCTTTACAGTTCTGTGCCTGTGCTTTCTATTATACAGTCAGATTTCACCTTCACACAGATTTGAGCTTGAGTGGACTTGGGGTTTTATTTTATTTGTTTGTTTGTTTGCTTGCTTGCTTACTTGCTTTAGACAGGATTTCATGGAACCCAGCCTTACTGTGTAGCTTAGGATGACCTTGAACTTCTGGCCTTCTTGTTCTCATCTTCCACTTCCTGAGATTCTGGAGTGCATTTTTAATTACTAAGCTGACAGGTATGGCTGCACACTTAGGGTATCAGCCCCCACTGGCAGTGGGTGTTTTAGGTACTGAATCATGTTGAGGGAGCCAACAGGACAGAACTGGAAAGGTAAAGCCCTTCCAGAATAATACATGTGATCATCACACTCAGTAGATGTTCTGGCTGTATTGAAGTGGCAAAATTATACATACTGTTTTGAAAAAAAAAAAAATGATGTCCTCTTTTTTTTCCTGTATGGCAAAGGCATTCTAAATATGTAGTCTGGACTTTCTATTTGATATGGCGTGTGTGTGTGTGTGTGTGTGTGTGTGTGTGTGTTTCTACAGTTGTTTAGTTCACAAAATATAGAGTTCATTTCAGGTTTTTCCTTGTGGTTTGAAAGAACTCGGGCTGTTTCAAAGTAACTGATCTTCAGCAGGGAAGCTCCTTGACTGAACAGAGTCCTATGTATCCTGTTTGCTGTCTCCACTGTAAAGCAGACATTTTCTTCAGCACATCTTCTGCTTTCTTTAGACTATTTCTTAAAACCAACTCCAAGGCCTGGAACCACACCAGGCCCTTAATGGGATGAAGACTTAGAGAACAGAGAGACAGATGTCTCCTCTAAGACCGCACGGCTATTCACTCCCAGAAGTAAAGGGGCGGGCATGTTTAGAGCCTCTTCATTCTGGTCAGGCCCTATGCCTTTGGCCCCTCGGTCTGAGGTAGCATGACCTTGGCCCTTTGCTCTGAGTGCAGTTTTCTTTTCATGTCCTCTATTACCTAGTGTACCTGCAAAGGATGCTGAGCCAGACACTGAGTAGAATGCATTCTCCTGAGGGACAAAGGGTGTTTGGAAGGGAAGAGCAGAGTAGCTTTTACCCATCGCTCTAAATCCCAGCTCCAGCCCTCTTTGCCTGGTAGGCTGAGGGTTGCTTTGGAGCCACTGCGCTTCAGGTTGAGGAGCCCTGGAACAGTCATATAATCATAGGTCACTGTCCTTGTCCAGGCCTTTGATAAGCAGCTTCCTGCCACCCATGGGAAGTTTTGATGCAGACATATCCAAATACTTTTTTTTTTTTAGGTTTTTGCCTTTAAATTAAATGGCTGCATCAGCCTTGATTGTCCCTGAGATGCCTGGCTACTTGAATGCAGCTCTTTCTTTTTTGGTGCATTGGTTGGTTTGGGGCTTGTGGTTTTGAGATTGGGAATTTGGGGTGCTGATAGCAGAGGGTTCTTATGAGCCAGCACAGTCACATCCAGGCCTGCAAAGCTTTGGTTTAGAAATGTAAAGGAGCTAACATTTCATATGGAAACAATTCCCCCTGGCCTTCTTCCCTGGACTGAAGGAAATGTCTCTGGTGTATGGTTAAATGCCTGCTAGATGAGACCTGCAGATAGCTTGGAGGATTAGCACAGAGCATAGAAAAGGCTGGTGTTTTCAGCTGTCTATCCTATTTTAAGGTTCCTATTGCCCTCAGTATTCTGAATTTACCAGATTAGCCCTAATCTAATATTTAGTTCCTTAATGTTTGCAACCTCTGGCTGGCCTAGGATCCCAGCCTTTGTTGCCTATCTCTGTTAGCATCTCTGCATGCATAAGAGGGCTGTCATTAAGCTTCACTGAGCCTCACAAGAGCAGAAGATCCCTCTGGGTCATAAAGACGGACTGGAGGGATGCTTTAAGCCTCTGTTTTCCTAAAACTTCAGTTGCAGCCAGAAATGAGTGGATTTCCAAGAAGGCTGAGGTTCCTCTCCAGAGTGTCCCTCCTTGTCAATGGAAGTTGAAGTCTAGGGTTAGAAATACTTTTAAGAGAGCCTGTGTGGGAGCCGTTGTCAGTGGGTCAGGCCAGTGCAATGTTGTGTTGTTTGTCTATTTCCAGCCTGGGCTAGGTGCCTATTTCTGCAACATGAAACCAATATGGCTTCCAGGAAGGTGCTGTTGAAGCCATATTGGGCAGTGAAGTCCCAAAAGAAGACCAAGGGCACCCTTTGTATTTCTGTCAGACTCCTTAAGTGTGACACAGTGTCCAGAGTTCTTCATTGCTCTGAGAAATGAATGTGGAATTTCAGGGCAGGAGGGTTCTTAGTTTACAGCAGCCCCCTCTATGCTTCCAGAACTCCTAAAGGATTTGAAGGCGGCCAGCACTGGCAGTTTGGTGAGAGCACCTGACACACCATTTGTTCTCTTTCCTTTGCTGCCAAATAATATGTATTTTAGATTTTATTCTTCTTACTGCCTAGAAGTTTTTATATTATCAAGGACATATGTTTATGGTCCTACTGTTAACAGAGGGCTTGAGTTTTATGGACTTTTCTACTTTAGAAAAATACAGATAATGTTTATGAAGACAACACAGAAACCTGGGCAAATGGCTTATAATGAATAAGGTGTACCATGAAGACTTCCTATGTGTACAGATAGTGACTAAACTCTTAGAATGGCAATATTGTGTGCAACTTCAGCCTTCCCTCAACATTGTCAGTAAATCATTTTTTTACTGTTAGAAATAACATTTGAGGCCTGGAGAGATGGCTCAGAGATTAAGAGCACTGACTGTTCTTCCAGAGGTCCTGAGTTCAATTCCCAGCAACCACATGATGGCTTACAACTTCTAGAATAATGCTTGGCGCCTTCTTCTGCACACTGTATACAGAAGTATAAATAAATAAATCTTTAACAACAACAACAAA
The DNA here is from genome assembly GCA_004025045.1 of Sigmodon hispidus. Taxonomy (NCBI): domain Eukaryota; kingdom Metazoa; phylum Chordata; class Mammalia; order Rodentia; family Cricetidae; genus Sigmodon; species Sigmodon hispidus. Next base: position 46,976 of record PVIH01001960.1, on the reverse strand, counting down.
AAGAACAAGAAATAACATTTGATACAAATACACCTTGTCCTGCTTCTCCCCTGGACCAACATGCCTAATGTCGTCACTGGTGAAGGCATATGTGTCTGAGGCACCATTGGAACCTTTATTTTGGTATAGAACACTTTGAAGTGTTCTTTGCTGTGACTACAGCTACATTAAATTATGGTCGAAATGGAAACTTATCCTTAAAAACACTGCCAGAGGCTATCAGATGATTGGATGAGATGTTACAAATGAAGTAGTCTGGGACTTTAGGAGCCTGAAGGAGCCTCACTCATACTGTATAGCTAGATTGACCTTCTTGGGCTCTAGAACTGTTTTGGGGCATCTCAGAACATGCCATATGTTTGGAGGCAGAGCTTGGCTAAGATTTGCAAAGGAGGATTTCTTATGAAGTGATTTCTGTAGCATGATCATGAGCAGCTTAAAGTATCTTTTCTAGCCACTCTGGTGTCCTAACTTCCCAGAAGCCTCACTGGCTACTTTGAAGACTAGGCTTGAGTACAAAAGCAGTGTCTTAGATACTGTCTGCTTTCCCACCTACTCCCTGGACAGTGAACACTTGAAGCAGAATGGGGGGTGGGGGTGCAAGAGCAGCCAGCAACAGGACTTATGTAGGTAGGAGGGTCTGCCTTGGAGATTTGGGAGCTCTCATTCATGTGGCCTCCTTTCTTCCCCTTGAAAATGGTACACTGGAGTTTAGGGGAGGCTGAAATTTGGAAGGGATGAGAGCAGACCTGACTGGTACTACATGTGTCATAGCTGTCAGGGGCCTTTTCAAGCCTCCAGTCCTGGTGTGCCCATGAAGCTACTCTTGCTAGCTTTTGATGCACACTGTCAGGGGGGAGGGGGCTCCTTGAAAACTATGTGTGAAGACTTTTGATGAGGGTGAGGATTGTCAGGAGCATCTCCAGAAGTGCCTCTGTTTCTCTAGAAGTGTTAGAGTGGCCAGAGAGAGTGAAGGGTAGGGAAGAAGAAATGGCTGGCCTCTTTGTAGAAAGGAGGAAGGTGTGGGGGTGGAGCTGTTCACTTCTGCAAGATTAGGCAGCATTTTAGCCAGCCCTGCGGCACAGAGCCAGGTGAGTGGTTCATTCACTGGTCAGTTTGTCCCGTGTGTTTTCTTATTCAACAATGTTTGCCAAGCTATGCACAGCATTGAGCATACAGTAGAGAACTAGAAAGATATGAGCCAGCCCTCGTGGTGCTTAGTATAGACCTGCCCTCCACTCCACACTCATCCAAGTTCAGTCTGCTCCGTACAGCTTGAGCTCCTGGCATGTGACCTACTGGGAGGAACTACAAATGCAAGTGTTGTGTTGTCTTTGAAGGCTCTGATCTTCCACCTGTCGGCTTCTAGGTCTCTTACTTCACGCAGGAGTTTGTTTTCTGTGTTGGTTTCAAGACACTTGGGCCTCTTGGCCCTAATCAGGCAACAAGTACAAGGCTACCATTGATAACCACAGTTCAGGGCAGAGGATGGGAGCCAAGTGAGGACTGATTCTTACCTTGACCACAGTTGCACATACATGGCTGCCCTTTGCAGAGCTGGGTTAGTGAGGATTTGATTGAAGCTCTGCAAAGCCTGAATCAGATCAGAGTTCAAACCCAGCCCAGTAAAACACTTTAATACCAATGGTGAAGACACCGATGTGCCAACAGGCCCTTTAAGGACATGAATGCAGTGGTTCAAGCCCTTTTCTATCTTTGCTCTTCAGTAATGATTTCAAGTGGACATCTCTTTCGATGTGGTTAATTCCAGTGGGAGGACTTCAAGCAAAGAGGTTCACTGGCTTCAAAATCAAAATGAGATGAAGAAAGATTTATATGACAAAAAATAATCACAGCTATATTAGCTAGATTGACTAAAGGTAAGTTAAGGATTATTTGCAACTACAGATGTGTTTCTTTTATTTTATTTTTAGTTATTTAGGGTTGTTGGTTGAGGAGGCCAGAGACATTAGATCCCTTGAAGTTAGAGCTGCTGGTGAGGTGATGCCCAGCATGCCTAGGATGGAACTCAGGTCTTCTGCAGGAGTGATCTCTGCAGCTCCTAGACATAATTCATACTCTCTCTTTTTAAATGTATATGAACGTTTGTGTGTGTCTATGTATGTGTACCTCATGTGTACCTAGTGCCCATGAAGACCAGAATAAGGCATCAGATCTTCTGGATTTGGAGTTATGGATGATTATGAGCCACCATGTGGAGTCTGGGGACTGAACCCAGGTCCTCTGTAAGTGCCACAAGTGCTCTTAACCACTGAGCCATCGCTCCAGCTCCCTTAATGTGTTTCTTGAAGCACATGGAGGAATGTCCTCTAAAGTTGTATTGCAGGTTCTCCATGTGCTTGTATTAGTGCGGGAGAGACCCATGCTAAACAGATACATAAATAAGATCATTTCAGGTGGTGACTGGAATCTGGGAGACAGTGTTGATAGGAGACTGAGAGTGGTCACAACCACATGAAGACCTGGAGTTAAGCCTTGTGGGCTCTGGGAGCAGTGCTGAGCCCCTAAAATGGAGTGGACTTGGTGTTTGGAGGTGTCACTTAGCACACAAGCCGAGTACTGTTCAAGGGCCTGGGAACTGAGAAGCAGTGTGAAGTTTAACTTCGGTTTGAAGTATCTAACAAAGATAACTGTTGACTCTTCTGACCCATCAACAGAAGAAAACTGCTTGAAACATTTGTTTTAGTTATGGCCAGAGATCCGAGTTTCTTCCCTTTCACAGTTCTGTGCTGAGTGACATGGGCATTAGTGAAATGAACTCTGACTTACAGAAATGCTTTGGAAATTCTACTGTCCTGCAGACTGGCAAACATCATTGTGAACATGTTTACAGTAACCCAGGGTGTTGTCTCTTATGTAAAGCATCTATCTCCTGAACTGTGGGCTAGTGGACTCACCTGGTCATTCAGAGAAGCACATTGCCCTGAAGACTCCATTATGATGCTCTTCATCTCATGAAGGGACCATTCTACAGTCTAGACCCATGACCCCCAAGGAGAGAACTCCCTCTGTCTGTCCATCCCCAGGGGCAAAGGTGAGGCTTCCTGAGGCTGTGATTCCCAGGATGTCTTCTCTTCAGGGCCATACTAGCTAAATGGAAATTAGGAAACTATCCAGGGCCAGAAGCCAATAAATAAGAAGTGACAGGCATCACACATTAAGGGATTATTGTGCATAGTAGCTGTTCTGCAAGATACATGATGCTGAGTGAGAAGGTCTAATAACCCCCTGAAGTGTGCGCCTGATGAGCCGATGATATGAAAGGAAAGTGGTTTGTTTGGAAGAACAAATGAGAAGATTGATATCCTATATATGGCTGTTCCAGAACCTTCGCTGTGAGTCTGTGAGATGTTCCTCAGAGCTTTCCCACCACTGTTGGGTTCTTGTTGTAATCCCAGCTCAGATGTCTGGAAAAGATAAAGGAACCTGTCTGTGGTTTGTTTGATGGTACTGGGAATAGGGAGGCAGAGTCGGGTTTCTCGGCTAGTGTGGGTAAGGAGTGCCCTCACTGTGCTCCTGTGGGCCTCTGTCACAGGAAGTTACTGCAGGACTGCCACATTTGTGTGCCCGATGAAGGCAGGCATCATTTCCAGATCTTCGTTCTGAATTACTCCACCAGCAGTGCCCAGGTTGTAAGTGTGGCACAGATTAATGGAGGAAAATAGGGACTTGTGTATTGTTGGCACTTCTGTTCTTATTAGGACCAGAAAGAGCAGTCGGAGGAAGATCACTTCTGGAAGGAAGGGAAAAGCATATGTTACTTATTGTTTTGGGTGAATGTTTTTATGAGAAGGGGGGATACCACATCGTTAATAACTCTGGCACGCCACACCAATTCTGGTCGGTCTGATAGATTAAACATGAGCCCTCTCTCATTATCCCAGCAGCCACACTCTGCTTCAGCCTCTATCCCTGCCTGATATGTATTCCATGCACAGTCAAGCCTCCGAGTTGACATCTTCTTCTAAAATTGTTGGCTGTAATAAATAGAAAACTTTCAGCACTGCTGTAAAGCATTGCTGGTTGGCATCATTTCCTACCCCCTTTTAATTATTCCTGACACTGTGGAGAAACATCTAATATAAATCTGTAATGCGCACTGATGACAAACTACACGGTTGAAGGGCCATGTAATTTCTCCACAATTAATTAAAGTGCATGGAGATCCCCCCTCTTTCTTTCTTTTCTTTTTTTTTCCCCCAGCAGCCAGATGCCACTGACTGGCTCAAATAACACTGCTGTCAACTGTAAAAAATTAAGATCCAAACCGTAAGAAAGGTTCTTAGATAAAGAAACCAGATGCCAGGTTATTTGTGATACCACCGCATACATCCTGATGTAGGCCACCATTGTTCAACATCTGTACCTCCACCGCTTTAATTACGCACTTAACTCAGCAAGCCTGTCAGCAGTTTATTTCCACAAGTACCATCACTTTGGTAAATCTTTTTATTAAAAAAAATTGAATGGTGCCAATCAGCCTAAGGAAGAGAGACGAAGACACTGGAAGCCCGTGGTGGCGGGGAGGTGGATGCCTGCCTGTGCCAGCAGCATGCTGGTGTTTATGGCACATGTGTGTGGTCACTCAGAGAGGAGAAAATGCTCTACTACCAGTTCGGGCTGATCTGCCACCTGGAATTGATCAAAAGCAAATTAATTTTCATTTCCAATTAGGAATACAATTAAGTCCAAAGTGGTGAGGGGGGAAATGGTAATGTTTACATACAGCTCCTGTGGTGGGAGAGACTGGAGGAAATACTTGTCTTCATATATTTCTGTGTAATTCATTAGTGTCTAAGTGGCTGTTGCAGTTTGCAGTCCTGGAATGGCCCCTCTTCCCCTCCCTTTGAGCTTAGGAGAAGAGAAAGGGAGGGGAGGTCAGGTCCAGAACTCCTAGGCAAACATTCACAGGCTCTGCCCTGCTATTCTGAGGTCTTTTCTGGGATCCACCTGGGTTGATGGTGGGGGTGTTTTAATGAAGAACCTGCATTATGAAATTGGGACTTTAGTCTGCTACCTTTCCTGTGTCAAAGCGTTACCTGGCAAAAGAGTCCTGCTTCCCTGTCTGGCCTGTGATCAGAGATACTGAGGGATTGTGTGACCATCTGACTGTTGAATGCTGGAAATGGGATCCAGCTCTCTCCATTTGACTTTTTCTACATTTCAACTGTTGTCTTTTGTTGGAGTCTGAGAACAGCTGGCCTAGGATGTTTGTTACTAAGGGTGGTAAATATAGTGTGCTTTGACCCAGATTTTAAGGAAAATCAATTGTTTGTCAATTTTGAATCTAAGAACACAGATAGAGATTCCAGAGTCTCCGAGGCTGTCACTCCCCTCCACCAGAGCAGCCTTAAGCAAGCTGTCATTCAGAGCAAGTATCCCTACTGCTCTCCCAGAGCTGTCTCTTTGGAAAAGCAGAATGAATGATAAACATTTCGTCATCTGAATAACAATGAAGATAACCTCCCATAATAGCTTACATCTTCCCAGAGTCCTCCAGGTGATGGATGGAGAAGCAAAGCTTCTGGGTCATAGGAACAGCTGCTTCAGTTGAAGAATATCCAGCCATGTCCATGTGGAGGCCCCGTCTCCAGTGCTCCAGGCCATATTTTACCTCTGACAGCCCCACCTCCTTTTCCCCATGCAGGGGTTTACATTTCCTCCCTGCATGGTATTTGTGCTTTAAAAGAAGATTTTATTACTTGTGCTGCGGTGGAATTTCTCTTTACTAGACAGTTGGCATGACCGCAGCCTGAAACCACAGTGGCGCTGTTAACACACTGGGGTCAGCTTTCCCCTTTAAAGCTATTCTTTTCTTTTCTTTATTTTCTTAAAGGGGGAGACGGGTAAGCACCAACAAATCAGCACAACTATTAACTTTCTGATTTATTTGCTACAGAGAGCAAAAAAAGTTAATGCGAAGTGACAGAGAAACCAGAACAGACGGCATGAAAACATTCTCATCCCAAGTTTCCAGCTGAAATCGCACCACAAGCAGTTGGTTATCTGAAGATAGACATCTTCAATTTCCTGATTGCATAATAGAAATGGGATTTCTTTTCCCCCTTAAAAACTAGAAGGCATTATCCATAATATTGGCATGGAATTCTCAGGGCTTCAGCTATCTTTCTCATGAGCATCCTCACAATGGCTAACAGTGGCCTCCATGTCTTTACCCTAGTGGGAGAAATCCATAGTGCTAGCACCAAGTGGGTAGAAGAGAACATCCCTTCACTTGCCCCTTTGGGCATTTGGTAGCAGGCAGGACCTGCTTCCACCGTTAGGAAGTGACACTGAGAAGACTTAATCTGGTATTAACCGGATTTTTAATGCTTGTATTGCTAACATACCATTATGGCTTTCTAAACATGTTAGGGTTAGAAGTTTCTAAGGATTTGAGACTGGCTCCAGCAGCTCAGAGCTCCTGGCCTAGCTAATCATTGGTCACCCTGCAGTGGGCCCTCACTCTCCACAGCCTTGCGGACCCTGCGATCTGAAATTTACTGGCACCTCAAATACAGTTGGTCCCAGCTACGCTTCTCACGCCCCTGGGTTTCTGAAGATGTTTTTCTGACACAGAATTCTTGACTTTCACTTGTGATTACATCACTTGGGCATCCAAAGTGTCCATGATCTCAAAAGCAGACCTCATTTTTCAGATCACCCTATATATTGATACCTCATTTTATTTAACATGGTGTTTTAAAATTATATTTAAAAGACAGTTTCTTTGGTCTCATGTGCCCTTGGCTAGGAAACAAAGGAAGCCTCTTTTAAGAGGTGTTTTACATTTTATGACTACTGAGAGAGAACATGGTTCTTTAATAGGTGTGTATGTGTGTGTGTGTGTGTGTGTGTGTGTGTGTGTGTGTGTGTGTGTGTGTGTGTGTGTGTGTAAGAGCTCCACATTACAGGGTTTCAGAGATTAGAAGTTTTAGAACAAGGTTGTTTGATAACATCTCTGAAGGGCAAGAAGGGGATGTAAACCTCAGAGCTTTAGATGCTAAATCAGAACACTCCCTAAGCCATGGTCAGTGGAAATTTTCCTGAGGTTGTGTTTTGTTTTGTTTCTTCCAGCAATAGTGCCTGACTTCAGGTGAGGGTTGTGCAGGATGGATCTTGTCTTCTTCTTCATGGTAATGGCCATGTAATATGTTCTTCATTGAGCCAGGCAATTGACAGAGACGCCAGTGCGTTTAAGACTTGAGTCTACTGGAACTGGACTTACATTCCTGCCAGAAATAGATGCTTTACTGTGTCCACCACTATCACACATCTTAACTTATTTTTTTTTATCCGACTCTTAAAACAATAATATCAAACAACTCCAGGGGAAAAGAGTTAAATGTTTCCATATGAAGAGCTGATTAAATTTGTATGGTTTTCTTTTCAGTAAAAATTGATATGTGATGAAGCACAGCACAGCTGCATGTCTGCTTAGGGCTGGTACTCCTGAGACCTCTGATCTCTGCCAGGCTAAAGGCCAGGACCTGGCCATTGCCATTTGCTAGTCTAGGCCTGATGTGCTCACTTCTAGCACAGAGTCAGTGGTCCCTGACTGAAGCCCTCTTTCTTCATGTACACTATTTCCCTGTGTCACTTTTGTGTCCCCTTAGAGGGCAGGTGAGTCCCTCACAGAGTCTTGCAGTTTATGTGGGCAAGTGGTATTCTCTCAGGACTCCTTCTGTGGGAAGGAGCCTGGCAGAGTGTAGGGGAGAGATTTGTCATGGGGGAGCTAATTTATTGTCTTGTTTGTCTGCAAAAGCTCTGGTGCCTGGCTTTCACAGAGTGTGGTGCTGTGCTCAGTGTTATTTTGTCTGTGTGCTGCTCCTTCTGTGAGTCCCTCTTTCATTCAGACTGTCCTCTGCGTTACCAAGAGATGATTACCAGCAGCTGTCCCTCCATGCCCATCCCACCTGGGGAAATGAGGGCCATATAGCATCCCCAGTATACCTGCTCACTTGCCTGCCAGGGTGGAGCTCTATCTATATAAGCCCTTGAGCTAAAATGGGGCTCCTGGAGGGACACTGTGGTAGGGTAACAGACACTATGACAAACCAGAACTTTCGTTTACATAAGAGAAAGGCTAGTCACCAAATGATGATTAAACCATGACCTCCAATCAGGAAACGAGAGTGAGGAAAGCCAGGCACATCACTTCCGGTCTTATTCTCCTTCAAATGTCAACATGAAGAAAAAAGTGTTTCTTGGTGACAATGTGAATGTACAAGCTTGACTATGTTTTCCCAGAATTCAGAACCAGGAAGAAGCATTTGCTGCTCCTACTCGTTGCCATAGGTGACAATGGAGTTTTTATTCAGCAGATTTTTTTTTTTAAGAGATGAACTCATATTGCTACTTTTTTTGCTTAAATCTCATGTTCTTCTTTCTTTTATGTAGAGGACATACCCACACCAGGGTCAAGGGTCTGTCCCCAGGGGGAAGCCAATTCCCCTGCACCCGCCCCCCTCATCTAATGCTTTTGCAACTGAACTCTGAGGTGGACTTGTGTGTGTCCGATTTCTAGGACAGACAAGAAGCCTCCATTTTTGTGTCCCCAAGGTCTCATTTTAAACTGGGTATGGCAGCACACCTCTGTAATTCAGTACCTGTGGGGCTGAAGCAAGAAGAGCATGAGTTCAAGGCTATCCTTGAAAGAGAGAGGGAGAGAGCTGGCAAGTTAGTGCCCCTTTCCCAGTTTCCAGAGATCTCCTGCCAGGTCTTGGTGGAAATAACTTGATTCCTCAGACCATGATGCCCTGAGCACCGCCCCAACACACACAGAGTATACATGCCTTTGTCCAGAGCTTGGGGAAATTATTAGGTGATGCTTACCTCAGGACTCCTCAAGTAGACCGCTTAGGCAGCAGTGATAAAGGTCTCCCCACTTGGAGACTTTAATTTTGTGACAGAGAAAAACAGACAAATTTGACTCAGCATCCACTAGGCTTTGGAGACATGGTCTGTGTCATACAACTATTGCAGACATATATTTCTCAAGCTGAGTGCTTGCTGTGGGCTCCCTCACAGACCCTATCACTACACCTAGGAGAGACAGTTGGCAAATACAACCCTCTCCTCAGAAGATTTCTTTCTCTTCAATTAAAATTTTACACATACCAAATAAACAAGGGTACTTTTGAAATGTAAATTTATCATTTTCATGGGCAGCTTGCACCAGCTCTGTCTACCTAGAGACGGCCTCTCCTTCAGCACAAAGCACTGTGCTTCAGGTGAGTGTGGCTCAGCACAGGCTCCCCAGTACACTTAGATCCTGGTGTGAATTTTTTTTTCCTTAAACACTTTCTGCAGTTTAGTTATTTGTTGTAATTATCAAGTTCATTTTTCTCTAATAGATGTGATTAAATATATTTAGCACTGTGTAATGAGTTTTCTGCCTGGTTACATCTTAGCTAATAAGGAATTCCTTAGCGGCGTCCCTGACAGCTGCCGCTGGTCCCAGGTCTGTGCTGCCACAAGAGACCCCTTCCATGAACTGCTAACATTAGAGAAATTAACTCCATTACACTAACCATAAAATTGAGGCTGAAATTTGATTACTAATAGATCCTCAGTTCAGCTAGTAACTATAGCAGCAAGGGAGGAAGGTGGGTGAGTGGGTGTGAAATGCTGGTGTCCAGGTTTTCCTCTGTGAGTGTATTCAGATGTTCACAGCCATACCTATCCAGTTTATTTCCTAGACAGAAAGGAGAGATGGATCATTGTCTAGCCGATGGGCTTAGACCTGTGCAATGACTGGGCAGGTGTGAGACCGGAAGTCTTTGTTACTGCTCTGAGGATGGCACCTACTACTAGTGTCTCTGTCTTTGCTGAGCAAAGACATCCCTCAGTATGTTTTTGGCCATGGGAATTCTGCTGTTGTCACTGGCACTCCACATTTGTAAGGCTGAAGTGCTGGGGACAATTAGTAATTGGTGACTGGCTGCTATGATGTATAGTTGCTTAGCAACGGTCCCAGAATTAAGTCTCTGGAAGGGGCATACAGGAAGAGACTAGACAGGAAGATGAAATAGGTATCCTTTCGATGTGTAGGTGTCTCCATAATGAAAAGAGAGTGAAAGATATTTGTAATCAGAGAAATGGGAGTGGGAAATTGGGGCTAAGGAAAGAAGGGACAGAATGCAGTTCCTCTCTTGCTAAATAAAATAAAGGTAAGTGGCACTTGAGTAGACCATTGATATAAAGGCTCATTGCTTTCCTTTTACACTCTGCTCTGATTCCAATGCAAACAGAACCCAAGGAACATTCTTTATGCAAAAGGCAGTATGGAAATTTGTGGGAGGAAGAGATGGAGAATGGAGTCTCTAGAATAAGATTCATTTATTTGGCTTCTGTCTGTACCTAACAGCTGGGATTCACTGCACAGCAGGGTCCAGTTTGGGTTTAGCCTTGCCCTGGGTACCAGGTGGGATGGGTGCTTTCCAATACTGAGGCCCCGACCCACTCTATTTGAAGTCAAGAAAGATCTTGAAGAGGCCAAGAACAGCATATTCATTTCATCAGACTTGGCTGAGGTTAGAGGCCCTCGGCAGCCTACGCTATCACCCTGGACTACATGATTTAGTGAAGTGGATTTTCCTCTGGAAGACCAGGTGAGCAAAAGCAAGTGGGAAAGCAGGAAAGGCCCTTGATCAGTGGTGGAGCCTTGTTAAGAGGTTGCCTTATCTACAGCAGCTCTGCCCAGAGGTCTGCAAAGGGCCGGGGGATCATTACTGAGAGTGAGGGCTGTTTTGCAATTAGTGTTGAAACACTGAGATAAAGACAGGATATATAGGAATTAAAAACAGATAACGTAAACACTAACAAAGAGTCTTAATCCCTTCGGCTGAGTGTTTTGCATGTTCACCTCTGATCAGAATTCTTAATAATATTGAGTGTGTTGCAACTCAATAAAGATTCCCTGGGAAGAAACAAGTCGATTCTTGGATGTAAAAAAAATAAATAAATAAAAAGCCACAACAAGGAAAAACAGAAACAAAAAAACTTATCCTCATGTATTTCTATGACTTCCAAAATAAAAATCTAATCCATTCTATTACCCAGGGGGTTTATTACACCTGGTTCTGATCACCTATGTCATAATTCACTCCGCCATCTTCTAGTAGTTAGAGAGCTTCAGAAGGCAGATTCTGTCTCTGCCCATGACTTGTTTTCTACTGAAGGAATGCAGGTATTTTGATCTAAAGTTATTAGTGTGCAATTGAGAAAAGCTTGGCTTTCCTGGCCTAAAGTTCTAACCTCAGAGAAAGCAGATAACCATCTCTGATTCCTGCCCAGTATCTCCAGAGTGTTGACCTTCTCCAGCAGTAGTGCAGTGCGTCTGCTCTGAGACAAGGCTAAAGGGACAGTGCATGATCACCACAGTCTGACAGAGAACCAGGGATTCAATTCAAATGCTTTTGAGCTAAGGAGTGTTCTGTGCACCCACATTTCTGTCCCTCAGTTTAGGACCATTTCCCAGCTAGTTGTTTAAAACCCAGCTTCCATATTAGTCTTTCCATGCTGTAAGGGCAAGGGCCATCTGTACCTCAGTAAGCTTGCTTTCTTTCTTTCTTTCTTTATCTCTCTCCCTCCCTCCCTTCCTCCAACTTCAGGGGGCAGGCTTTGTTCTGGCTCATTGTTCCAGGGTACAGCCCATCAGGGCAGGGGACTCAAGGCAGTGGGTTTGAAGCAGCTGCTCACAATTTCCTCTACAGTCAGGAAGCAGAGAAAAAAAGGCTGCATTGTTGGCTCAGTTTCTTCTTTTTATGTAGTCCAGTATCTCATCCCACAGAATTATGCCACCCGTGATGGTGGGTCTTTCCACCTCAATTAAATTAATCAAGATAATCCCACAGACATGCCCAGAGTCCTATGTAACTCCTCAGTGATTATAGGTCTCATCAAGGGAGTAATTAAGATTAACCATCACACTTGCTTTCCTTTGCTTTTTAGATCAGGCTGGCCTTGAACTCACAGTGATGCACTTGATGCTCCTGCCTCAGCATCCTGAGTACTGGGACTAAAGCTTTGTGCCACCACCATTGGGCTACACACTTGGGTTTCCACTGACTGGTATGTTCTGGCACTCAGCACAGGGTGTATTACAGAGGAGGAACCTGGTAAATAGAGGCTGGATGGAATTGTTAGACCTTGACAGTACTGGCCAGCCCAGGATTACCTCTGATGACCCCCATTCCCTACAATGCACAGCCTGTAGAAGTTACTCCCTTTTAATGTGAGCCAAATTTGGTGAGTCACTTCCAGTAAATCATAAGAGGTGATGTTCTCACTTGCCAGTACTTTGTTCCTGGACCATTCACTGAGGGGAAGTTGGTTGCCATTTTGTGAGCTGCACATGGGAGAAGCCCTTAAGCCCTAGCTCATACTGTGATTGCATGCTTTGACACTTGACAGAGACGTTTAACCCCAAGCATCCGGGCCCTGTTGATTGTAGCTACTACTTGCAGGGGGGTGGGGATCCAGTAATGAATGCACGAGCCAGTTAGAGCACACATCAACTCATTCACATACTCACTCATTCGCTCATTACTCATTGACTGAGTTTATTGTCTGAGATGGAGATGACAACGTGCACAGACAGGTGCATGCAGGTACAGTGGGTGTGCAGAGAGGCAGCCTAGAATGCCAGGAGTCACCACATTGACAAGATGCTCTCAGACTTCGCCTCCAACCTGTCCCCTACACAGTGCTTCCTCCTGCACTGTTCTGGACGAGCAGAGAGAGGACTTGACTGCATTCTCCAGCCTTGGCTGTGAGACCCTTGTGCTGAACTTGACTTAATCTGAATGACTCTTGCCAGTCTGTCAGGTTTCCTTACTCTCCCCTAGTCTGTCATTCAGATCCTATTTCCTAGGGGGTGTCTGGATAGAATCAAGCAGTTTAATTGTAAAAGGACATGGTAGGGCTATAGCTTTGTGGTACAGTGCTTACCTAACAGGCTCAATCCCAGAACCCCTAGTATTACAAAATAGATACCAGTACATAAAAAGTAGATTGATCAATTTGTTACTAAAATAATACAAAAAATGTAAACATGGGATTATCTCGGTTTTGTTGTTGTTTTAAGGCAGGGTGTCATGTAGCTCAGGCTAGCCTCAGACCTGCTGCATTGCTAATGATGACTTTGAATTCCTCATCTCTCTATCCCAGCCTCCTACCAAGCCTGGCCCATGGGACCAGCACAGTAGGTGAAGGTGAGTCATGCTCTGGGAGAAGCTCCATCACATCTAAGGAATACCATACAGAAAGACACCAGACAACAAGCCTTAATCCATGGATGGTCATCAGGGATCACAACGCTAAAAACACATTTCCTTCACTAGACCCATTTCAGGGCCTCACCCCTGTAAGCAGAGCCTTCCCTGCACAGGAACCTTGTAAGTGCCGAGAGCCTGCAGATGGCATGTAAAAGGCAGCTTTTCTGGCCTTGCACTCTCCATCATCAGGGAAGCAGAATCCAGACACAGACCCAGGAGTACAGTGAGGACGAGCCAGGCTCCTCTGGCCTCCTGGGATGTGGAAAGAGGACAGGTTCTTTCTCCTCTGTTATAGGCCACAGTAGGAAAGCAGTAGATTCTGGTAGCATCCTGCACGGTGCCTTTTAGAAGAGGACGGGGGACTGTTGAAGAGAGAGAGACATCGGGGTATTTAGCTCTTCTCCATGCCCTGGACACAAGTAGGGCAATGATGGGAAATTGGTTATGTTTTGGGCCTTTATGTGTTTCCTTAAAAAGAATTCTTCCTGTGCACACTGCCACTGCACTGCGGGGATTTTGTTGTGGAGGTGGTTGTTTAAATAGGAGAATGTGTGAGATGAGACTGCATAAAAGATGGACTTGTTTTATATATGGGATATTGCCTGTCCTTCAGATCTATGTGCATCGCTTATGGGATGAACCAAGTAGGAGAGATAAACTAATATTTTGTATAAGCTCAGCCAGACAATACAGATGATAAAGATGTTTCATCTTCTTATGCATGCAGAAAATATGAAAAATCGTAGTTTACACATATTTGCTCAATTCAAGTGTAAAATTGGGCCCCTCGATTGCCCTGGGCCACAGTGGCTGCGTTAAGGAAGCTCGATTTACCTTGCAGCCGAGTGAAAAATGATCAGAATATTAGACTCATCTAGCCCACATTAAGGAGCCATTGCATTTCCTGACAATTTTATGCTATCTCAATATGAAAACAGAGCAATTTCAACTCATATCAGGTTATGATCGGCAATTACAGTTGCATAATTCACCTAGTCGGCTCTTTGCAGGGCCTTTATTTTCCCTCTTGGTGACATTCCTGAGAAAGTGCCTGATAAAAATGTCATATATCATCCCAGCTTTAGAACTCGTGAGGGGGTAATCTGCCATGCCTTGCTGCGCCCATATTCATCACTGGAGTTTTGACTTGGAGGGGTCATGGCACTCATAATTTCCTGTTTGATATTGTCCTCGCCAGCTCCGACAAGGGCTGTAAATGCTCGGTTGTAGGCGGCGGTTAAGCTCTGTGCCAGTGGGGCTCATCAGGAGCAATAACGGAGCATTACTGTGGCTTGTGCTGTAGTTGGCCGTTTCGAAGATAATTAGATTTGATGTCAACATTTCTTTATCACCTGCATCCTTTGTGCATCTGTGTGTCAAGTTGTTATTTCCGGATTTATTAGCACCCTCAGAGCTACTCTCTATCTGTCAGCCTGTGTGCTGTTTGTGTTGACAGTTGTAAAGTTAATTACTGGTACTAATGAGCAGCGGGCTTTTGGTGGACATGGCGTTTTGGACATTTAAAACTGTAATTAGTGTTTTTTCCTTGTGTAGTGCTTCAGTGCAAAAAAAAAAAAAATGTTCTTCTATTCCATTTTGGCATTCTGTGTGCAGTCAACTTATCTTTTATTCAAAGGCTCCAAAAACTCAGTTGCTTCCTTTTTAAAATAGACTTCCTTTCTATTGTATCTCCATGAATAATTTCTTTTGTTCCTGGCCTCTCTAGTTTAATAATGGGCTGTTTCTTATGCCTTGAGAATTAAGGATTGTAATGACAAAGTGGTCAGAATCAAGCCATTTGATTGCTGGCCCCAGCCCCGCCGGTGAACTCCTGGTTTCCCTTTAAGTCTTTGCCCATCTCACTTTTGATTGAGCAGAAAGAGTAAGCTAGTGGAGGGGGCGAGACAAAATGAAAAGTATAATAAACAATCCTCCAGGAGACTTGTTCCAATAGAATAGTGATAGCTGCATTTATGTGTGTGTGTATGGCGCTAACTAAACGCCAGTTGTCATGTCATTATAGCAGCTCTTTCTACCGATGACCCTGATTAATCCTCACACAGGTCAGTGCTATTATCTCCATTTCACAGATGGAGTAACTAAGGTTTATCAGAGAAGGAACTTAAGCAAGATCTAAAGTGAGGATGTGATAGAACTCTCATCCAATCACGGTGCTCAGAGTTTTACCCACTCTTCATAGATACAAAGTATGCTTTCAAGAAAATTAGCAGACTCCAGGGGAGTGTATTCTAGAACAACAAAGAGCAATCACTTAGTGAATCAGACTTGCTCATTTGTATCTCCCTCCCAGCTGTAGTGGGGGACGCTGGTGGCAATTATCTCTGGCATGTACTTTATGGAGGTATTTTGTTTGGTCTATTGAGGCTTCGAAGCACCACTCCCTTGCTGCTCTTCATATTTACTTTCTATTCATCATTATCTGCCATTTTGCTAAATAACTATCCTTCGCAGACATAAATCATCTATAAAAATACTCTGGCTCAGAGAAAATTTCACCCTGGCACTGCCGTGATGAGATAACCATTTTCATCTCTTGTTGAAGCATTGAGATTTATTGGCTTTCGATGGGCAACAGCCCAGGCATCACTCTCTGCTACACAGACTCCCACTTGCATTTATTCTGATTGCATTTAGCCATTCAAAATGGAGCTCTCGGAATCCCTTGAGGGTCCCTCCCCAGCCTGGGTGGGGTATTATTACTTTATATTAGATAAGGGAAGGACACAAAGAAACATGCGGTGATTCGGATGATTTTTTATTTCCGTTTAGCAGTGATGACAGAATGTCATAGTGAAATGACTTCAAAAGTCATTTTTCCCCACTGCCCTGGTTCTGCAGCCTTGTCCCTGGAGGGCTCTTCCATTGTACAGCGTTATTAATTCTGCTAACTTTCAGACTTCATTGCTGACAACAGGCCTCTTGGCTTTCGCAGCCTATTACATTAAATTTCCCATCAAACCATGTCAGCCTCTGAGGTCACAGATTTCGAGAGAAGCTTTAGATATTTTGCCATCTGACTTCACGGGCAGGTGTTTTTTAAATTGCTTTTAGGTTTGTTTTTCCAGTGTCAGAAATCAGCTTGAACCTATTTTTAAAAACTCAAGACAGCGAGTACTCACCGGGATAAGAAGGAAGCTGAGGTCTGAACTGTAGGACTGTCTGTGAGTGTGCATCTGCACACGTGCTCTTGAGTTTCACTTGACCTTCCAAAGGGAAAGCCAAGCCTTGCAACCTACCTTGGTCCCGGCCCCACTGGGCAAATGATGTCTTGTCGAGTACCTGTTTTCCTAATGCTTAGCGAAGCCCCAGAAACAATGTGACTGCCCTGCTCACATTGGGGGGGCGGGGAGGTCTGTGAAACTGTTCAGATGCATTAAAAAGTCATACTTGCAAACCTGGGAAATGATTGTGTACCTGGCCCAGGACCAGCCAGCCCACTCTTAACAGTGGCATCCTCACCTAGTGGTAGTGCAATCTCAGTCTTTTTCCTGAGGTGTTAGTTTTGTGTGCTATTGTGGAATTAAAATAAAGGGAAAGCAAAAACCTTCTTCTAAGCAACATGGCCACAGGCACCCACGTTGGCTGTCAAAATTACATTTTGAAAGAAGGCCACGGAGGAAAATTGAACTAGGCCTCCACTTAAAAACAGAAAAGAAATGAGATGTTATTTTTGAAGCAGTCGACTCATAAAAATGATTACAAATCATTTGGCGAACCAAAGTACTCTTGAATCTTATTTACTATTAGTTCCAGTTGGTATTTCTTTTCCCAGTATGACAACGCTAAACCTCTCAGCTTGCCACTTCCGTTCAGATTTAAAGGCTTAGAAGTTCCCAGCCCTCTATCCTTTTACATGTGTGTGCGTGGTGGTGGGGGGACCTTAAAGAGGAAGGATCTCCCTTCCACAGTGCTAGCCAGCATGCAGACATGTCAGGTACACTCCCAAGACAGAACGACAAGAGCTTGGCTCCTCACTCTGGCCCGCCCCTCTTTCCTTTATAATTTGTAGGCTGGTGAAAGCTGCTCTAGGCTGCACCCATCATTAGCCAGCTCTACCTGCAGGAGGAGATGTGAGCCCAGCGAATAGCCAGAGAAGGGTGAGTGAATCGAGGTAGTGTCGCTGTTTCCATCTGCTAGCAGCCATAAGGAGAGAGAATCATTTGTGGCACTCTGGGGACAGTTTTGTCACCCTGACAGTAATGCTGTTATGCGCTGGCTTGACACACAGGATGAATCCATAAAGACAGATAAGTAACTGTGAAAGTGGCTGGGGATCAGGCTGAGTGCCACCACTCACCTGCACTGACAAGTAGATAGTCATGAAGGATTGGAAATCCTGCCCAACATGGAGATCTGTCAGCAAGGAGATGGACTACCACCCTGGTAACACGGGCAGCTCCAGTGAAGTGGGTGTGTGCACACACGTGCCCCTGGGGTATTTGAAGAGTTTAACTCCGGAGCCTGGTATGGCTTTGTTGATGTGATGAGAGAGACGAGCATTTCAGGGCTGGGTCTCTGTTTCCACCAAGGAACTGTGGGTACTGCTCTGTTTATTGATACATTCTGTATATTGGTTAATAAGTGCTGTCTGGTTTCCATTTTTCCTGGGATTTTTCTCATACCGATAGGGGTCCCCATCTGCAAATCAAATGAGTCGGGTGCTGATGGCAAACAGTATTACTGCTAAGTTGCTAACACTGGGGGTGACAGGCAAAGGGCCAGCAGAGCAGGGAGCCTCCAGTTTATCTTCTTCGGGTAAGGTTGGTCCTACTGACTGGGAATCTGCTTTGCTTCCACGAAAGAAATTCAGAGGGAGTCAGTGCAGGACCTATTTCCCACTCAGGCTGCAGAGATAAGAAGCACTTTTTACAGTTCTAGAGCCTTTGGTATTAGGCAGAATATACCATCTTTGTCTTAGTTTTATGGAGTCATGATCATCTGGTAGTGTTCTAAGATCTTCCTGGAGAGCTGTGAACTAGATTTAAAGTAAAAAGGTAAATGGAGAGTAAAACCGCACTCAGTTCCCCACAGGGGCCCAAACACAGGACCAGGGGCTGTTGAAACAGCTACTTAGAGGTTTTGCTTCCCTCTCGTTAGAGAAAGTATTTTGATCCTAGAGCAAGCATAAATTGTGTCTGAATCTAAAAGCTTCAAGTAGGACGTCCTGGGTCTTTTGGCAGGTGGGAGGGCTGTGAAGATGGCAGAGGCTGGTGTAGCATCTGTTCTACAGCAGCCATCGGGGAGATGGTGGGGTAGTCCTGAGACCTGTCAAGTCCTTGTTCAGACTGCTTTTAAGGTAATGTTTGATTTTCTGTTTTATTTTTGAGCCTCACACATGCTATGCCAAGCACTCTACCACTAATCTGGATTCCCAGCCAGGGGTCTTGCTAAATTGTGCAGGCTGGTCTTAAACTTGGGATTTTCCTTAGTGCTGGAGTTATGGGTCTGTCCTACCAGGCTCTGCTAAGACCTTATTGGCGGGGGAGAGAGCACAGTAGTGAATTTGCTTTTTAACTTGTTGAGTCCTCTCCTCACCTTACTGTATCAACTCTCATACCTGCCTCCTGCCCTTACTATGGAAATGCCCTCAGCTTTGTGTCTAAGTGGGGCCCAAAATGCCTGTTCTCATTTTTATTGGGGGGGCATGTTGGTTGGTTCTTCCTGATGCTGTGTAAACAGGTATTTCTTTAGAAAAACCGCAGCCTCATTCTTTCTGGTTTATTGTTTTGATTTTTTGGAGGCTGAGAATATTTTAAAGTGATTCTGCTGCAATGAAAGCATTATTTGTTTGACCCTGAGTTCTTGGTGTGACTTGTTTTGACCCTATTGTTCTAGCTGTGATTTAAAGTCTGAATTTCAAGAAGCCTTATTAACGATGTCAATTTGTGCACCAGAATGGTAAATGTTTCCATGAACTTTGACTCCTGAGGGAAACTCTATTTTAAAAGAATAAAAGATTTTCCTGATAAATATGTTCCTCATTTTGGCCTAATACTTTGGATGTGAGGGTGGGGCTGGGAAGGGCACCACCACTGCCTGACTCCACTTGCTCCCCATACACTGGGAGCATTTACAACCCCACAGCATTAGAGTTTTATTTTGCCAAGAGCACTTTCATAATGGGTTATAAATCTCTGGGTGCACAGCTGATTAAATAAGCTTCAACATGAATTTAAAAGAGGGTTAGCCACTTGCCACCAGGGGCGACAGGTAAGGCCATCAGGTGACTGTCGGGTATCACATTGCTTCTTGAGGCTGTTGTGCAGAGATGGGAGTGAGAAGCCATTCCTTGGCCGTGTGTCTCCTCAGAAGGCTTTCCCCAGAGCCTTTGTGTCCCTCTTGCCTGTTCTCATTGGCCATGGTGGGTCACCAAGGCCAAGACACTGGCAGGCTGTGCCGCCATCAGCCTCAGACACTCTCCAACACCTTGATGCTCCTTAATGCACCTGCCCACTTGGTAATGGACAGTGAGGACAGTGTTTGTCAGTGAAGTGGTAAAGGCTGCCAGTGTCTTCCATTTTAGCTCCAATCTCAACTTCTCAATAAGAATGCTTTGAAGGAGGCATTTCTTGTGGACAGTTTAACTGACGATGGGCTGGCTCATTAATCTTCTCCTGGAAATACTACTACTCATGGAATAAACTGCACTATATTTATTGCCTTTCCAAGAATAAGAAAATTATTTGTAGAGGAAGATACATTTTTTAAATGACGTGTTTTGCTCCTTCTTAGGCATCACAGAATTGTACCTGTTAGGATTTGAGCATGAAGTGCCCCCCACTCTCATAGACTTGAATATTTCATGTCTAGCTTTGTGGAGCTGTGTTTGGAAGGTTCTGGAAACTTAATCAGGTGGAATCTAGGCAGGAGAAGTAGTTACTCGGGGACTTGCCTTTGGACTTTGGACTTGATGCCTATTGTATTTCTTGGGCCTGCTTCCTGTTTACCATGAGGTGAACAGTCACATATCACAACCACAGTGCTGCTCTGCACAAACTCAGCGTGCCAAGCAGTTTTATACCAAACCTTTTGAAACCATGAGTCAATGTGGACTCTCTTTTCCTGTTTCTCTTGGGTATTTTCGACACAGCTGCTCTAAAGTACTTTCTATACTTCCTGTGTACACTTGAGATGACTTCTGTGCTGCAAGTCCTGACACTCTGGTCTGAGTGACTCTGAGGACGTGTGGAAGCTGCCAGGAGGGCAAATTAGAGGGTAAGCATACCCTTGCCTGGCCACTTGTGCACAACATTTCTCTGGATCCTCACAGCACAGTGAGATGGGCAGGACAGCCCCACTGCCCCATGGGGAAGCTAGGGCCTGGAGTCTCCTGTAGTGAGTGCTTGGCTTGCAACTCACCATAGACTTTGTATTGTCAAAAAAAATTCTGTCTCTAATATTTCTCTGGATTTTCAACAATAGTCCCCAAAGTAGATGGCCAGGTAATAATGTCTCCATTTGCACATGGGAACCCCAAAACCAGGGAAGCTAAGTGTCTCTTGGGGAACATGGCAGCTGCTGAGTGACACAGCTAAGATTGTCCCCATCTTCTGACTCTTAGACTAGCACCCTTTCCATTACACTAGGATTAGCTCCACAATCATGAAAATCTCCAGAACAAAGCGAATCTTAAGTCTCTATATAGCTTCATTCCCAATATGATTCCAAATTCCCATGTCAATCATGCTGCTATTCTCTGGGGGGATGTGTGAGGGATAAGCTTCCCTTTGCAGACTGCTCAGACCAGGCCAAGGAAGGTGTTGCCCTGCACTTAGTGCATGCTCACCAGTTGGTATAGAACATGATGAGGATCTGGACCTGGGTTCTGGCATTGGCTACCTTTTGCTGACTCATGCCCGGCAGAGTGTACAGGCTGGCAGGAAGATTCAGAGGATGTGTGGAGGAAGAGCATTAGGTGTAGCTAAGAGCCAGCACAAAGTATTCCCATCAGTGGAACAGGGAGCAAGTATGTGCCCAATGCCTCCCAGCAAACACTGAAGGAGGAGACACCCCGTGAAACTTCCCTCTCTCCCTGCAGCCGAGCTGGGATCACAGGGGAAGTGGCTGCACAGCCCAGTGCACCACACTCGCAAAGGTCAGACTTTAATTACACGCGCAGTTAAAAGGAAATATTGTAGAGAGGTTACGCTCATATTTCTTTGGCCCTTCATTAATGTTACTGCTCTGTCACTTTCTCTCGCCTTGGGTTTTTAATGAAAGCTCCTTTAGTACATCTTAAAGGATTATTTGTTTGTAATTGTTCTTTACCTCTGGAAGGGGAGCTGAGAATTTTGATGCTGAGGTTAGTTTTGAGGAGGAAGGTAGTAGCCAAAAATAAACTTTGCCAATGCAGTCCTTGGTAATTTTCTTTCAAACCTTGTGCTTTTTATAGTCTTACCTATTAACGCTTTTGATTAAAACACAAGCAAAACCAGCCAACATGAGCAGGTTGACTGCCACATCTGTGCAGAAGACAGCAGCTCACTTATTTATAGCTCAAAGAAACGGAGCCTAAATTAAGCGAGCTATTGCTGGAGAGTGGATAAGCGACCATTATGAATTATCCTTAATTATAGCGATTTCCTAAACTAATAAACCTGCTAAATCTTTATTGCAAAGGTTAGTTTACGCAGTGCATATAAAATCCGCATGTGCCCCGCATCAGCCACCAGCTGTCTGACAGTGTGCTGCTATTTCAGTGAGTGTTCACATAAATTTTATGTTGGTTATATTAACAGTCAGTCCATATCACTACCCACAGATGCCAGTAGACATAAAAATTGCTCTCTAGTGAGCCTAAATATCCCTAGAAGCTAGTTGTGTCTAATGTTCCATGTAGTATTTGTACGTGAAAGCACCAGATTGGAGGGTTATTTACAGATGAATATTTCAATCCAGTTAGTTCATAGAGGCCTACTTAGCCTTCTTTGCTGGCTTATTTGTATGCTAAATAATTCACCAAAGGTTCTTGTTTACTCTCCATAGTAGTTTCTATGAAATGTAAACAGGAAGCCAACTTTGGGTGTTCAAAAGGCTAAGCAGCTGTGTGTTTAAATGCAGGTCAGAGCAGCACATGCTGCCTTGCCCAAGGGCTGTCACTCACTCTTACACATTCCTCTGTTTGTTTTCTTTTCTTTTTCATTCTTTTTATTTTTCCCCTTCTTCTTATAGGCAGGGCTAAAGCTTACTGCTTTCTTAGGCATTTTTTACTGGCCAGTTTTTTTTTTCCTAAATGTTTCCTTCTTAGTACCTGGCTGCATGTCACTTTCAGCCTCAGGATTAGCCCCAGCAGGGAAGAACACCATGGCCTTGGCTCTAAGACACAGCCCCTAAGTCCTCTGCACCAAGGAAGATAAGGTCAGTCCTCTAGGAAATGCCCTTCTTTCTCTCTTTTACCCTCTTTCCCATGATTTTTTTTTTTCTCCTGTTAAATTTCTAAATCTTGATATTGGCAGGGAGACCAGGCAGGGCTTCTCTTTGTTCCTTGAAAGCCTTGAATTAGTCTGCCTTCTGCCACCCAGGAAAGAGAGGCCAAGTTCAGCCGAAAAGATGCAGCGTTCTGGGGGCAACAGAACAGCTGTGCAACCAGGGCTAGTCACTGGTTCCTAGGCAGGTACCAACTACGTATGTTGATCTATCACGTATGTTGCTATGGCACAGTGTATGGTGTGAAAATTCCTGGGTGCAAATGTTCATGAGCCTCAGTGCTTACCACCACAGAGATTGGAAAATAGCCTTCTTCGTTTGCAGCCAGGCACTGCCAAGATCATGAGAGAGTTCAATAGCAGTGCTAACTTTTTATTTAATAATATTGATTTTATCATTTTTACTACTTACAATTGGGATTGGTCGGCTGATAGTTATTTGACCTCCCTTTGTGCATGGCTGTGGAGTGCTTCGTTAAAGCTATTGACATATCTCTCTCGTCCACTCTCCTCCCAGCAGCCCATCTCTGCAAATAATATTGAGATGCAGTAACTGTTCCCTGGTATCGATTTCAGATTGTGTTCATCACACCCTTCCCAGGGCAGGCAGAGAGCAGCAGCCCCAGTCTTGTAAACTCTTGACTGCTGTAGGTTATAGCAGCTCACCATCTTTCAAGCAAGAATATCAACTGTATTCAGTCCCTGAGAAATTACCCAGGAAAATTAAAGCTTTTTTTTTTTTTTGCCATGGTTATTTTTATGCATGCATAATTAAACTTATCTCTTTGGTATTATGTTGGACTTTTTCTGTAAGATTTTTTTTTTTTTTTTTTTTTTTAAGGAATGTTAGATCTGTGTGTCCCTGAGCTTGGAGGAAGAACTCTAATTACATTTTAATCTTCTAGGATTCGGGGTTTGGCATACTTAGCCAGACCCAGGGCCTCTTTGACCTTCAGTGCTCAACCAGCTGGGGCCCTTCTCAACACCTGGGCCTCAGAAAGTTCCATGTTTTGCCTCTGTGGAGTCAGATGAGATTGGTAGGTGTTTAAGAGAAGCAGAAATTTAACACTTAGCTCAGTGACCATAATCTGAAGGTCTGGTTGTGGGAAGAGTGTGGCGTAAGACTGTGGCCTAGAGGTGGGGTGAACTTGCTTATTGAGAACATCAGCAAACACAAGCAGTGCTGGAAATCGGGGTTTTCACAGGAGGAGACAATGGACAAGCTGCTGCACTCGGTGACTGTTTCGGGATCCCGTTCTTTCAGTACCTTCTTTGTCATTAGGAAGCAGATCCCTGCTCACCAGCATTATTTTTGGAAGTGGGAGGATTAGTAAGGGCTGGAACCGCAGAAGATCCCCGTCCACCGGAATGAATGCATTAGCCAAGGTGGAAATTGACTCGGTGGCCATGCTAATCTCCCCCCTGAGGGACACGGAGCAGACACGACTCCTGTCAGCATGCACCTGCCAGTTTTCATTTTGGGAATCTGGTGGGAACTGCACCAGCCTTTGCCACCACCACCACAAAGTATGACATGTTTAGGAGATGGCTTCGGAGCCAGACACACTTGGGCTTCACGTTTGGCTTTTCCCCTTGTCATCTGGTTTCTCTGCCTCAGCTCACATCAGGAATATGGTTTTTGGAGAGGATTAGATGAGATAGCGTGTTAAGTTCTTAACATAGCACCCAGTGTCTAGAAGAATGCAATCAATGAATGGCAGCCGTCACTCTGCTTATCCAAGCAGAGCATGAGGAGAATTATGACAACATAAACACAGTCCACAGAACTGGCAGCCTGGGGCTCCTGCTGCCACTATTTTGCTCTCCTGTTTGTTCCGCAGAAAGCCAAGCAAGGCTCTGTCCAGTCTTCTGGCGTCTCACACACACCATACTTCCCAGATCCACCTCATTGTACGTAGTGTTCTTTAAATTGGATTAATTTTCAAATTAATGGAAACTGGTTTTTACTCAAGGGTTTTAAAATAAAAACTTTTTTGTTGTTGAGAAAATGCCTTGTAGGTCTTTATTGGTGTTTCTATAAACATGATCACTCCATTCCCAGTTCTCTGACATGGAATGTGCCTGCCCACAAACATGCACATACAGATCAGATGCTCATCCTAGGAAAACTCTGGAGAGAGACCTGACAGCAGGAATCCTCAGAAAACTCCTCATGTTTGTCATGGACTGAGTCTGACATTTTCGAGCATTTCCTTCCTTCTCCTTCCTTCTCCTTCCTTCCTTCCTCCTTCCTTCCTTTTTTGGTCTGTAGGGTCAGATGCCCTTTCTAACACTGAGGCTGGCATGGGTCCTTCCTCCAAGCAGCCATCTTCAGGGCTGAAAGCAGTGGGGGAAGCAGCAAAATTAGAGACTTTACACAGTTGCCAGAACCCACTTAATGAGAGACAGCGAACATTTTTCAGGCTACCGGACTTCTGAAACATGACGATCCGAGCAAATGAAATCATGGTACCTTTCATTGTAGCTTAATTGGACTCAAAGTCAGTGAGAAGGGCTGCTGAGAGCCTCACTGAGGGAGACAGACAGGAGTCAGAAACACATTCAGTCCACACAACACATCTTACAGCTGCCTGTGCTTCACACTTGCTCTCAAGACTGACTCTTTTGGTCAAGAGAGAGGCAACAGAGGCAAACAAAAGCGGAGATTGTGAGGTGGGCCAAACACTGGGGTTGTGAGTGGCATGCTGTCACCCTAGTTACTCATTCTAAGGAGCTCAACCTCATGGCAGCCAGTTCAAGCCAATTTATTTTAAAGAGGCAAAAAGAAGTGAGACAAACTTAGGCGCTCTCTTCTGACTGTTAGGGTGTCAAGATATCCTTGTCAAGGAGTGCTGTTAGCTGAGGGCTGGGGTGAGCTGAGCATAAACACTAACAAGGCCAAAGCTGAGCACGGCCTCCTGTTGAGTGCAGCTAAATGGCAACCCCAGTTGAGTCCTAAAAGAAGCAGGAAAATTACCATAGCTGTCAGGACCAGGATAGGAAACGGATGGGAGCATCAAGGTTTGGGGGGTGCATTGGGAAGAAGCGGATCATCTTTGAGCTTGCTTGTCTGAAGTCAGAAGACCCTTCCTTGCATGATAGGAAGAACATCATGGCTTCCTTGTTTGATTCCCATGTCTTGGAATTCTTTGGGTTGAATCCAGCCCCATACTCTTAGTCTCCTCCTTCCAGCCATTCTGCCTGGCCACTTGACACACTTTTACTGTCATTATGGCCATAGGTGTAGCCAAGTACAGCTATGAGAGTGGACAGATAGGGGGACTGTATCTAACAGACCGTCCTGGACATTGATTTTTGAAGGTTCATTAGATGGATGCTGACATCATAGATTGATGTCTCTTTAAACCAGTACCTTGTGCAGGACCATCAGGGGAATCAAAAATATTGATGTAACATGTTTGAGCAGAAGGCCCGCTGGAGAATTCTCCAGCCTAAGTGGGATCCATCAACGTAGGCTTTCTTTAATTATTCTAATTCTGTGCATCTCATTGGAAGGAGACTTCATGTGCAGAAGTGCAGAAGCAGCTTGTATGGGGGATGCTGCCCCGGCTCTAGGAGCAAAGGAAAGCCAAATAGGGTACTGTGCCTGTTTTTCATTGTTTTGAGTTGCTGTTTAGTAATTAAAATTTGGATCATAGACTAATTTTTCCATACAGTGTGGCTATTGCAATTGACAAGGGACTGATTAATGGGCCAGCCCTGGGGCCAGGAGGCTGCTGGGTTGCTCTCTTATGGAAGGCATGCCGGCAAAATAAAGTTGATGGTTTTGTTTGTGTTTAACCCTTCACCTTGGCACTATCAATAGATTGAAGACATCATTTGTATCTGCAAGTGTTTCTTTAATTAAGACCTTCTAAAAATCTTTCCTATTGATTCATTCCATTATCCTATTGATTAGCTGCGGTGGATCATGTACTTGGTCTTCAGTGGTAGGCAACATTCTCTGCTGTCCGATATGACTGCAGATGCAGAGGACAGGAGCCCTACTCAAGTTCCCAAGCCAGGCAGAAGAGGCTTGCCTTCTAATGAGGTACCTGTGGTGGCTCACCAAGCCCCAGCAGGGAAGCCCATTGTCTTCTGCTGGAGAAGCAGCCAAGCTGAAACGTTCCTTCTGCTCAGGTAGCTGCCTGGGAACAACAGCAGCCTTGAGTGAGGGAAGAAACAGGCATCTGCTCTGCACTGGAACTTAAATCTCTTGAGCTTTGAAATAAAAAGCACACCCAGAAATCTGCTATGAGACAGGCTGTTGGACATGCTTTGTCCTAGCTGGACCTTACACTCCTCCTCATCCCTAGTAGCCTCCCCTAAGGACTTCCTGTCAGAACTGAAGGAGTCTCCACTTTAAGAACTATCTGCTTTCTGCCACTGGGCGTGGATCCCAACTATTAAAAATAAAGAGATGTGGACTGGAGAAATACATGGTTCAGTAACCAAGAGCACTGGCTGCTATTCTAGTGGGCCTGGGTTTGATTCTGTAACTCCAGTTCTGAGTTCCAGAGGACCAGGCAACTTTTTTTTCTTCTCTGCAGGTACCGTGCACACAAGGGGTGCACAGACATATATGCAGGCAGGACACTGAAGGAAGAAATCCAAGAAAGACACAAAGAGTATAACGGTTAGAGGAAGAGTTTATCTTACTGTTAACTTTTTCTTTTTTATTAGTCAGTTCCAGCTCAGTCACAGTCCCCACGCTCCTATCGTTCCAGTCATTCTCCCCGCTCCCCTCCCAATCCACTTCCACTCACTTTCCTCCAAAAGACTGTAGGCCTTCTAGCCGTGGGATAGCAAGCCCCAGCAAGATGAGGCGTCTCCTCTCCTATTAAGGCTGCATGAGGCTGCCCAGCAGGAAGAAAGGGTCCCAAGAGCAGGCAGCAGAGTCAGAGACAGCCTCCACTCCCTCTACCAGAAGGCTGACAAGAAAACCAAGGCACACAACTGCACTACATGTGCTGAGGACCCAGGTCAGTCCCTAGCAATTCTCTGATTGACAGTTCAGTCTCTATGAGCCCTGGTCATTTGCCTCTGTGTTTTCTCATGGTGCCCTTGGTCTGTCTGGCTCCCATAATTCTTCCTCCTCTTGAGGAAGAACTTTTTAAGGGCACTAGAGTGCATACAAGCAAGCATGATTGTGTATAAAGCAGAGGAAGTGCAGAGTACGAGTCAGTGCTGATCAGCAACCCATCGTCAGCCCAGACTTTGATTTTATTCCTCTCACACTCATTCTTCACATCCAAATCCTCCTTGCAAGGAGACCACAGAGGTGGCCTTCGCAAAGGTCCACATGCTACTCTTATGGAGTCTAGAAGGGTGGCTGGTAAAGCTAGAATGATGGGCAGAGAGGAGACTAAAAGAATAGTGTCCCTGTGTTCTGCTATGACTCTATAGCAAATAATTTCAGTCTTAGAGTGAACAGTCCTGAGATCTGAAACATTTCTACTAAGTAGAGTCTATGTGGTCCCAATGAGAATGCCAGTATCCTCTTAGAAGTCACTGAAAAGGGGCATCATAAAATCCTCCCTTGTGTGCTTTGGAGTAGAGCAGGTGAGGTGGTAATACTCTCTCTTTTACAAGGGCTACAGAAATGTTTCCACTTACGGAATTTCAAAATCAAAACTGACTACAGTGTAGTCATGTCTGATTCATGTTTCTCATTGACTGTCATTGTCAGTCATGTGCAGAAGACTTTAATGTCACGTTTTCATTGGTACACATCAGCTGTCCTATGTCCTGTAGAGGCTTAACAAAACATACCAAACAATTTCCTCTGGCCTCAATCATCGTAACTTGTAGCAGGCTTTCCTTTGGGTCACCAACCAGCTCCCAAGTCATGACACAGAGACATATTATTAGTTATGAATGCTTGGCCGTAGCTTAGGCTTGTTTCTAATTATCTCTTAATAACTTAATCTGATTCTCTCCCTCTACTTTGGCTGGCCCTGAGGGTGTCCCTTTTCTTCTCCCTCAGTCTCTCTACCTCTCCTGAGCCTAGATTTCTCCTTCCTTCTACTTAATCTCTTGGCCTGCCTGCCAGCTCTGCCTATCTCTGAACTGCCTAGCTGTTGGCCAGCTTTTTATTAGACCAATCAGGTGCCTTAGGCAGGCAAGGTGAAACAGCAACACTTCTTTATGTAGTTAAACAAATGAAACATAAACAAATGCAACACACCTTTACATCATTAAAATAATATTCTGTAACATAAACAAATTAGCATCTTTACATAGTTGAAGTAATACTAATACACATTACTAATTGCCATCCCACCCTCAGAAACATTTTGAAATGCTTTTCCCAGATTTCTTTGAGATTCACATAGTGAAGAGTCTCTCAGATTCTCTGCCTGAACAGAAACTCACTCAGCCCGAAGTATGATTGTCAGAAGTCTAATAAGTGATTCACAGAAAATGGTGGGAACCATTTTTAGTGCTCAGGATTTCTAAACTGTCCTTTTAAATTGACTGTCTTTGACTGAGATGTAATCTGTGCTAATTGAAAGCATTTCTTGAAAATTCAGAAAAGTATGACATATAAGTCTCTGGAAGCCCTGGTACCCTGAGGTATCATTGTGTATGTTAAGGTAAAGAAAAGAAAAGTTAGAACCATATTTTATGGCTATCTCCTCCTCTTCCCCTTCACCACCTGTACCCTTAGCAGTATTCCATTTGTTTGGTTTTTGCAGGGCTGGGTGTTGAACCCAGTGCTTCATGCACTCAAGTCCAGTGTTCTGTCCCTAAGCCAGGTCCCCAGCCCTGGCAGTTGTTCATAGTTTTCAGTATTAAAAACATGATTGCTTGTGGAAACCAGACTGCCCTTGTGTAGGTATGCTATTAATCTATTTCACTCTCCCTCGGTTCTTGGCCATCCAGCTACTCTGTTTCTCCTATCATATAAACATCCCCTTTCGAAAGCCCTGCTTGATTCTTTGTTACTCAAATGATTGCATAGAAATTAAATGTCTGAGTCAACACATGCCATTTTTTTTTTTTTTTTAAGTTTTCTGTGCTTAATACCAAAATGTCTTTCCAAGAGATGGAACCAGTCACACAAATTACCCAGCAGCCAGTGAGCATGCATGCCTGCCTTCCTGTACCTCCTCAGTACTGGAGAGCATGGGTCTGTGTGCACATGTTCACATAGGCTTCTTGAGTCCATCTGTATTCTCTTGGTTACCACTGAGACAGAGGTCTTTTCTACTATTCTTTGGCTACTTACGTTTCTTCTTTTATGAAACGTCCATCTTTTGCCCATTTTGGAACACTTTGCCTTTTCTAATTGACTGAGTGTAGTTCCTTTGCTATCTATCACTAATCGGTATAGATTGTTACAGATAATCAGATTGGATTTTCCACGTAAACATTAGTGTTATGTGGAGTATTTGTTGATACTAGCAATATTAATAATGCATTTTAGCTTCTGAAAATGGCTCTTTTACCTCTGATAAAAAAAGATACATGAAAGAGAATCTGACAGTGTCAATCCAGCACAGGCAAGTATCCCAGGCCACCGCCGGCATTTTATTACAGTTGTCAGGGAAAAAAACCAACAATTTTATTGTTTTGATTACTGAGATCCAGCCACAGATCAACTGAGCAATTAAAATCTCTAAATAACACTCTCTGCGTTGTCAAACAAAGGGCTGGCTCCCGGTGGAAGGGGTTTTTCTGAGGAAGCGTGGTTTCTCTAATGCCTGTGCCAGTAAATGGCTGCACTAATTGGCATATACAGAAATATTTCCCCAGTTTAACATTGCATGACATCCTAATAAGATTGTGATGACAAGCTTTTCTTTTTATGAAAGGTGATGCTGCCGCATGCCTCTGCTGTACACAGGCTCTTGTCTTTTTATGACATGTTATAAATGAAAATTTTTAGAAGAAAATAATCTGCTCTAAATCTCTTCTGCGTATGAAATCAGTTTTTAAAAGCTGGACAACAGAATCTTGGCTTCTGTTTTTATTTGCAGTTCCTGGGATAATATAAATTTTAGGTTGGATTTGACTGGAAAAGAGTCACAATTAAATGCATATTGAGGTGCCCGGTCCAAATGCCACTAATTTACACTGGATGTGAAGCTAGATTCCACTGAGTCTCCTAGCTCAGGTGGCGACCCGAGAGCAAGCTTGGGACGGTTAATGACAGTCTTCCAAGACAAGCCGGACTTAACATCAATATCCCTCTCCCTGGTAATCTATAGACTCTGGAGGTGGCACGCTCAGCAGGGTTTTGATGATTTCATGATGGCTTGTGTATATTTACAGTGTGTTTAAAATACTCTTTTTAATTATCATCTGAGTGACAAAGCTCAATCTTTCAGATCGTTATCTGCACCTCCTGGTGATGTATGTTTGTTAGGAGCTCCAAAGAGGAAATTTAGCAAAGCCAGGGCTTTATGCCAGTAATAAGAACTGGGAGTCAATAGATGATTAACCTGCCTTTCTCCTCTTCCCGAGAATAAAGGAGTCACTTTAGAAAATCTTTCCAGGTGGCACAGATTTCTCAGAGCAGCGCCCTTGAAACATGTGAGAGCTGAGCAAAAATGAGCAGTGATTGAATTCCACAAAGCAAGTGTGTACAGGAGAGAATAGCCAAAAAGCATTTGAGTGTTCTTCGAGCATATTGAAGACATATAACCCCCACCAAAACCAGCCAGATGGCTTCTCCTGTGCATTTTATATGCGCATATGTGTACTTACATACACATTTGTGCCTGTTTACATATGTGCTTGTTAAAAAGACATGTGCTTTTATATCTATGGCTGTGTTTATATATACATTCTTGTTTACATGCACATGTTGTCCTGCATATACATCGCATAGGTATATATTTGGTATATGTACATTACTGTATAGAATTTAAAAGACGTGTATCACTGGGCACTGATGCTTGCTGCTAGGTTTTAGGAACTGAATAAGCAGGCAACACCATTAAATACTTTCCTCCTATTGTCTTGCTTGAAAGGGAGTGACAAGCCAGGATTATTACTCTTTACTACAAAGAGTAAAGCGCCTGGCTAATCAGTGCGAAGGATTTAGAATTAACTATTGGACCTCTGTCTTGATTGTCCCGAATAAGGCATAACCTCTGGTCCCCTCTGGAATCACTTGTTTCTTAGAGTCTCAGGTGACAGGTGAAGTAGAGGAAAATAACTTTGATTAGCCAGCCTGTGTGATTACTTGACATAAAGGGTTAACTGATCACTTTGAACAGTTAGTGCCTTAGTACAGAACTCCAGGCTATGAGTACTGTCAAGGAAGCCTTGGAAATCCTGGGTTGATTTGCAGATTTAATGGAATCTGAGAGCCAATGTTGTGTCTAAGATAAGCATTCCTTAGTAGACTGTCCTGGAGAAGACTCTTCAGTAATCTTGTGGTTTTATTGACAGCTGAGAACTAAAGACCATAAATTCTGCTGTTGGGCAATATACCCTAAGAAAGGGCACCCAGAATGCTAAAGCCCCTGAACAGGTGCATTGTGGGATCAGACAAGGCATGCTCAGCCCAGCACCCTCTCCATTCCAGTTTTCAACTGGTCCTGGTCTTTGCAACACACACAGTCATACATAGGATGAATACTCTGCACAGCCATCTCCCCATCTTAGTGATACTGCATAGGAATGCAGCTTTGAGATTTAGGCAGTAAAAGTACAATGTGGAATCTGTACTAGGGATTAAACTTGACTAGAAAGCAAGCACTCCCCCTCATCCAGGCAGGCAAGTGTTTGAAGATAGATCATGTGGTAAGACGGGCTGATGGTAGGTAAAAGCAGACAGCAAGGGCAGTGAGTGAGCAGTTTGGCATAAGAACTGAGCCAGGAGCAAGGGCACAGCAAGGTCTACTGGCCAGAATGGCAGGCTAGGCCGGCCAACTAGAAATCCAGACAAATAGGACAAGAAGGTCCAGGACTCGGCAAAGTTCTGGGGTGGGGGGTATCAGAAGGCCGAAACAGAGAAAACAGAGATGTCTTTAAGGGTAAGTCCCTCAAGTGCTCAGACCAAGGATGCTCTCCTGCTCCCCTCCCTCCCTTTTGTACTGGTAATAGGGCACACTTGCTGTTTGTAGAAGCTGTTGAAGCTTGGGGAAAGGGATTCTACCTTTTTTCTAAAGCTACTCCAAAGGTTTTACACACACATTGGCTTCAAGATAGCACATTTGAAGAATAAACATCTTTAATAAACACTGTTCTCAGAGGATTCTTGGGCACATGGTCCACTGGTAACACGCACACACATGCAGGAACACACATGCACACACATGAATTTCAAGAGTGAGTTTATCGCTGTTTGGAGTAGTTCGAGCTCACTTTCAGTATTGTTTGTCTGGCCATTCCAGCACTGTGTGTCCCCCAATCCGAACAGTACATTGAAAACAGGAGAGGTAGAGACACCATTCCACGAGGCTCCCAGAGGTTTTCAGTTGCCCTTTTAAGTTTTTAACACAGAGAAGCCTTTTACACATTTCTGGGGGTGATATTTTCACCCAATAGATGAAATTTTTGGTTGACTTTTTATCATAGTTTAGTGGAAATGATTTTATTTAACTACAAATTGATTCTTTTGAAACTAAAGAATGAACACATTTGTTACTACTGATTATCCTGTACTCACTATTGAAAATTATTTTGTTGTGGAGAAGTGTGAGATGTGAGATTATCTTCTCAGCTGTGACACCTGCTGGGTGCTAGGTGGGGCCTTGGAGGTAGGTGGTGGTCCTTAGGCATAGCTAATACACTGGGGGCCTCCTGAGGTGAGCAATGAGAATAAGGTTACCAGGACACAGGGAGTGTAAGCTGGGAACGACGATTGGTTCTGAGTTTTTCTTTTTTTAAAAAAAACAAACAAACAAAAAAAAACTTTATTTATTTATTTGCCTTGGTGTTTGCCTGGAACTGGAACTACAGACAGTTGTGAGCTGCCATGTGGGTGATGGGAATCAAACCCAGGTCCTCTGGAAGAGCAGACGGTGCTCTTAACCACTGAGCCATCTCTCCAGCCCCGGTTCTGAGTTTTTCAAGCAGGCATGCTTCCACCTGCTCTGAGTAAAGCCAGGACAGAAGCTGAAAAAGAAAATATATGAGTAACTTTCCTCATCAAGGGATTGACAACAAATAACAGACAGCCTTTATTGTCGATGATCAATGTAGGGAAAGTTAGAAGAGTTACTTAGCAATGCTGTTAGATGGAGAAATTCCTAACACTGGCAAGTTATCTCCAAGACCCTGAATCAAACCACAGGATGCAAAGTGGCAGAATTATGGAGGAGATGAGATAGACTGTATATAGCAGATTGTAGAGGGCATCCCTTTGCAGCTCAGTGCCTAAGCAGAGCCTGAGCATAGGGACAGCTGATTTCATCTGGGGCATATATATCCTGCCTGAAGAGTGTGGTCATTGCTCAGGGACATCATGGAGGAATAGTGGCCATGTTTCACGGGAAGCCTAAAATCTGAAATTTTGAGTAAAATTTTTATGCTTTCACGGTTTACTTTTCTTTAACAGCTAATACATGCTATAAGAAAGTTAGAAGACTCAATAATGTTTGACCTAAAATAAATGTCTGAGGTACATGTGGCCCCAGAACACCATTTTGTCACTTCTAGGCTAGAAACTTAAAAGTTTCAGTTTAAACTGGATCTCCCAGGATCAGCCATGTCATGGCTTCCATGCTTTGGAAGATTAGAGAAAAATATTGACCGTGCTTTCAGGGTAGAAGCCTTACAGAATATTTAAAAAGACGTTGACAGTGTCACTGGGGTGCCAATGCTGGACCTGGTGCCATGCATGGTGCCACAGTCTTTACTTTCTTTGGTGGTCTGTAAAGTAGATGTCTGCATTCTCACCTACAGATGGCACAACTCTACAGGATTCTATGATTTTTCTCAGGTCCCCCAACATTGTCCTCTCTTGAGACTTCAAAGCTCACAGTCTCACCTAGCAAGACAAACCTGCCAGTGGTTAGGGAACCCTGTAAGTCACACTGAGAGAGAGGCCCACGCCCTATCACCTTGACTCTTAGCCCAGGGATCCATTCACCCCAGAGCCTTGGCAGCTTCCCCAGCAACACAGAGGTGAGTGGGTTCCATAGGTGAGTTTTGCTACCTGTTCCGTAACTTATTTCAACACAACAGTTTGTCCTGTCTGTTGTGCCGTTAGGGAGCATTTGCTCCACCAGGCTCATGGGAAAGATGACTGAGCTGTGTGCAGTTTGGCCTGAAGCACTTATGTCAGTCCTCTGCTCCTGGAAGAGTATACTTTGACTTAGGCATTGCTTGCTTAACAGACCACAAAAGTCAACATCCCTGTGTAAGTACAGCCTGTGCTTGGAGGCTTCGCAGGAACCAGAAGATCCTGTTAAAACAGGATGTTGTATGAAACCCACCGGTAGAGCAAGGTCCCTGTCTCCCAATTATAATGTTAATATTTAAGGGGCCATTCTACCATTGAGCCACCAATGCACTAGGCCCTCTGAATGTGGATGACAGTTGTGTGGCAGGGGCAGTGTGTGGGGCCTATGGCAATACCGCCAGAATTTATCCCTGATGTATGAACTGACGTTTTGGAGCCCATTCAATATAGAGAAATACTTTGCTTTGATGCTGTGGGGAGGGGCTCGGTCCTGCCTCAAGGTGATAGGCCAGACTGTATTGACTTCCCCTGGGAGTCCTTACCCTCTCTGAGGAGTGGATGAGAAAGTAGGGTGTGGGAAATTGGGGGGGGGATTGGAAGAGAGGAGGGAGGAGGAACAGTGGTTGGTATATTAAAAAAAAGAAAAGAAAGAAAACTTTTAAATAAAAATCATTAAAGATAAAAAATTTAAGGAGGCTTCAGAAATTGCCTCTGGGCTAGAAAGAGTTGAGATTACTGTGTACACACACACACACACTTTCTCTCTCTCTCTCTCTCTCTCTCTCTCTCTCTCTCTCTCTCTCTCTCTCTCTCTCTCTCTTGCTTTCCAGGCCTGTAAGCACAGCAGCATCCCAGTACCTGCATAAAGAGCCAGAGTGGCACTCAGAAAGCAGAGGCAGGCAGATGCCTGTGAGTTCAAGGCCAGCCTGATACACAAAGACAGCTGTAGTCTGGTCAGAGCTATACAGTGAGACCTTGTCTCAAAAAAAGAAAAAAGCAAGGGTAGAGAGAGGCAGATCCATCCAGCAGGATTCAGGAGCTCTAGATTCAAGTGAGATACCAGTCTCCAGAAGTAATGTAGAGAGCAACTGAGAAAGCCTCCTAACATCACTTGTGGCCTCCACGCACAGGCACATATAGACACACAAAAAAAGATGTGTCTCTTGTCCTCATGGTATGGCAGGGCTCAGAAGCCAAGCTGTAGGACAGAGAGACTATATGGCTGGAAGAGGTCTGCACAGACTGAAAGGTGATCCAAGGTCTGGGCTCCTGCCTACTGGAGGCACTTAGATGGGACTTAAGTCTGTCTTTCTGGTGCCCCCTCCCCCAATTCTGTTTCCCCCAACCCTCCAGGTATGCCTCATCTTCTCTTGTCCTCCAGCTCAATCTAGGCTTGGTTGAGCCATTTGGCAAGGCACACAGAAATGAAATTTAGTCTGGCACCCAATCAGGACGCACTCTTAGATGACTGTGTGGCCCCATGACTATCTAAATAGCACTCAGCCACAGCCAGTCTGTATCACACACACACAGACTAGCCAAAGAAGAGGCAGATGTGAAGCAAAATAGCAAAGACTATATATAAATCACTAAATGCCCCCAAACTCCATGAATTGTTTGGAGATGGTGGCATTCTTAGGAATAGCTGGAAGGGCCTAATCCGAAGTTCCAAATGAACAGCCTCATGGAGGAGGAACCATTATTTATATTTATATGCAGTGAAGCCACTGGAACCCCATACTGATGATTAAACCCGATGGCCAGAGCCTGTAGATGTGCTGATCAGTGAGTGACCTTCTCAGGTCATCTACCAACAGAGATGCCACATGGCCCTGGCCTGTTAGCCCTGCTGCTGGGTCAGTGGGACAGCGAAAACAACTCTTCCTTGCCGCTTAAGCTCAGAAAAACTTTGTCTACCACAAACTCCACCCAGTACCCTGCTGATCCAAAAGATCACTCAGACTCTTGCTTGTAACTAGTCCCAGGGTCTTGAGAACTATGCAAAGACAATAAAGGGACATGGTTTGTGGGTTCTCCTTGTACAGTTCTGTGAAGGGCAGTGTCCATCCTTCTGGAATTCCAGGTCTCCAGCAAACCTGGACAGTGCAGACTGGGAACTTGGAGCAACCCCCTGTGGAATCCAGCACCACCCACTCTTCACACAGGTCTCTGGGGCTCACAGAGTTCTGTCCAGAATTCTGAGTCTGGGTAAGGTCTTGGGAAATGGAGAACATATTCAGAGTGCCCCCAGTATTGCTCAGTGGTGTGTTATGGGTTGCATGCTCCATGACATAATCATCGTGTTTGGAAATCTACATGTCCCTTTTAGTCAGTGAAAGGAGAGCCTGTGTCCACCAATGGGCAAGATGGTGGTATGTGATGATGCAGGGTCAGCTGGAATCTTTAGTAGCTAAACTATAAATTTAAAGCTTTGTGAGTCTGCATCAGTCTTGATTCCTCTCACTCAGGCTCAAGGTCCCCTTTGGGCTGCAATTAATGTAAGAAATCCTTTTAAAACAAACTTCACGGGAAGAGGAAAAGGCGTGAAGTTCAGGCCTTATTCCTTAGGATCAGGTTTGCCTTTCTCAGCTTTTACCTTGTTGGGAAAATAGACTGTGTCACATACATATATTTTCTTAATTGTAAAAAGTAAATACCCTAAAATGTATTTTTTAAATGTGATTATGTTACAGTGGTTTCTATGTACCATAGATTAGATTTTTATTAAGGGTTTTATTAAATAACTGGTGTTTCACCAACATCTAATTAAATCTTCTATCTAAATTGAACAGAAAATTATGGGGGAAAAGAAAGCATTTGTAGCCGACTTTATTACAGATAAGGCTATTATTTGTTCATCTTAAGAATTTGAGATCAAATTTACAAGCAGCATCCTCATCAGATTACTTTCCTGGGCTGCTGAGCCCCAGCCCCTTGAAAGCAGCCCATTATCTCCCCTCCCCCCCACTTTTATTACAGTGTCCTGGTTGCTGGCAACATGCCCACTGTTTAAGGTTACTTTCATTAATTAACCGAAAGTTAATTTCTTTGCAAGCGAAATCTCTGATCTCATTATGTTGTCTTTAAAGCTGAAAGCTTCAGGTTTTCTGGTCTCCTTTGATGACACAATAAAAAGCAATGCTCTTTATCTTAAGGGAAACTGTCTCCAGGGTTTAATTTAATAGTCCTTGAAATAGTTACAGCACAGCCAGGCAGACTGCAATAATATGCCAGTTCAAGAAAACCTTGGCTTTGTCATGGTTCAAGAACCCAAGGACTGGGGGGCAGATACGGCCTGCAGCAGATCCAGTGCCAAATAAGAAGCCTCTCCACCCATGTCTCCTCTGTACTCACCCCCTAGAAAGCTTATGGGAGAAGGCAACAAATACCATGGGATTTGTTCCTCCAGTGTGCCATAGCCCAACCATCCTGCTTTCCAAGTTCCTGAAGAGTCATAGGCTGGCATTTTGTCTGTCTTGCCAACCTATTGTTGTTGCGTTTGGCAAGCAACGGTTTTCATCACTGAGTGCCACGGAGAGTGAGGGGGCTGCTGGCCAGCCTGTATTCATTGTACTGTGCCCTTGAGTGTTACTTACCTTCTCTGCACATCTATTTCTTCATCAGTAAATTTGAGTGATCGTGCAGCCAGTTAGGTGAGTTTAAATGAGATAGCCATTCTACAGTGGGTTCTGATGGATCTGTGCTAGTCTTTGGTGACAAATGTCATATAGATAGGGGATTTGTCATAGTTTGGGGGCTCGCCTGTGTCCAGATTGCTGTACCCAAAGGAGCAATCTGTAGAGGTAGACAGATTCTGGTGAGCATGCTCGTTGTGGAGTTGGTGAATTACACTTTGCATGGCCCCCAAAGGTTCTTTAAAGCCAGGAACATGAACAGTGTATTCTGACTGTCTCTATGAGTTAGCATCATTCTCGGTGATAAAATCTTGTTGCTTTCTGGAGCATTAAATTCAGTGAGTAGAGAGTGGCCGGAATGTCTTTTCAGACCCACCAGGTATAGGTCACACTAAGAGGACAGACTCTTCAGGTGGCTCAAGTCTCAGGAGCAATCCAGATACACGAAGAAGCCATTTGTCCATTGAGTGGAGTGATGTTACACACACACACAGCTGAGATTTACAGAATGGAGGGAGGTGGGGGCTGCTGAGACAGCGTAATGGTATGGCCCACGTGCTGCTTCTGAACCCCGAGAGACTGGGCCTGTGTGATTTGCATATGTTCCCTGTACCAATTCTTGAGGAAGGATGCTGTTGACTCAACTCAAGCAGGGAGAAATCACTTAGGCAGAAAATCACAGGCCTTGGGAAGAAAAGTAAGGTTCCCTCTGGGCCCTTGGCAGAAGTCAAAGCCCAAGGTAATGTATTGGCAAATATCCCGTCTGCTGGGGTGACTTACTTGCTGCCTCCCAATGCTTTTAGGAAGAAATACTGTCAATGCTATTGATTAGTCAATTTGATAGTCCAGTGGGCTCCCTGATGGGTTAAGTTCCTTCCTTTGGGGTGGTTGTCAGTGTCGGCAGGGC
Source organism: Sigmodon hispidus (assembly GCA_004025045.1). Lineage (NCBI taxonomy): Eukaryota > Metazoa > Chordata > Mammalia > Rodentia > Cricetidae > Sigmodon > Sigmodon hispidus. Next base: position 7,545 of record PVIH01001960.1, on the reverse strand, counting down.
ACAGAACTCTAGGTGGTCCTTGCTAGATGATGCTCTTTTGTAGATTGCTGCGGCATGACAGCTCCAATTATTCCTTTGGCTGTCACACTTAACCCTTTTCCAAACCATATTCTCCGATTTGGAGAAGTACTCTGGGTATGCTGGTATGCATAGACTGACTTACTTACTTAATTTATTTATTTATTTAAAATGTTTATTTTTATTTTATGTGAATTGGTATTTTGCCTGCATGTATAACTGTGTACGGGTGTCAAATCTTAGAATTACAGACAGTTGTTAGCTGCATGTGGATGCTGGAAATTGAACTCAGGTCCTCCGGAAGAACAGCCAGTGCTCCTAACCACTGAGCCATCTCTCCAGCCCATGCATAGACTTTATTAATTTACCTCTCTGTCGGAAGCTCTCACCCTCCTTTCTTTGGAGTTTTCTTTCATTTGTTTGCGCTTTCTGGGGGTAAAATTGCATTTCCCTTTCTCCTTGGCAGTTGTCAGACTTTAAATATGCTCGGCCATTGCTGCACCTTTAGAAGTATTTGGCCACTTTATGAGAAAGGCTGGCCTTAGGTCTGCATGATGTTTCCTATAAGGAATTCAGAGACGGCACAGGCACTGATGTCCATTGGCAGGTGATGTAGCAAGACAGAAGCACCCGCTTGTGTTTCTTTTTAAATTTTTCAAAATTTTACTTATGAATTGTATTGATTTATTTATTGTGTGATGGTTACTTTTCTCCTTCCACTCTGTGGGACCACGGATGGAACTCTAATGAACAGGGTGGGTAGCAGCCACTACGCTGGCCGAGTATCTCACTGGCCCTCCTCACCTTCTTGCTACCACCCCTTTTCCTGGGTCCCCAGCCTCATTGAGGGCCCTCGCCTACTCTCTAGGACACCTGTACCTCTAGCTGGTGTCTCCACTGCCACTTAGCTCACTGCACTGGACATCAGTTAGTTTCCATCTTGGTACCAAGGATCCAGGATGGCCATTTTAATCCCCTTCTCAAAATAACAACAACAATAAGCCTCCAGGCAGAACACTGCAAGCCTAATTCAGATTTTTTAAAACTGAAAACAAATCATAAATACCTGAGAAATGAGGTCCATAATAGATGCTCCAAGAAGCCCTTTAACCCGGCCAGGATCCTATAACACAATTATATACAATTTCACACTTGGCTAGAGCTGTTATTTGAGCAAAATAACCATTTTTTTTTCTGCTTACACTAAATGAACCTCAAGATCCATGCATCCAACTGCAGAGAAATGCAGGCGTGCCGCCCTGTGTACATCTCATCAGCAAGCTCCCAGGCAGGGCCATTGAAGGATCAAAAGAGTTAATAATTGGATCCTACCCACAGCAACCACACAATTAAGGGCAAGATTAGCAGAGATGAAAAATTTATTGTGAAAATGTAGTGACGGACTGAGAAAACAACTCAAGTGCTTTGTCGCCACGATCCTAATGATCAACTCTGTTACTCCAATAATAAAGAAAAAGGAATTGCAGTGGGGACAGAAGAAATCTTTTTTAATCTGCATTGTCATCCCAACTAAGTCCCAACCCATTTGTATTAACCTCTGCTGACAGAGTCACATGATGGACATAATTTCTTATAATTTACCAGCTATGGATCTAACCTTTCCTCATCAAATATTCATAAAGGCAGGATTCTCAATGATTTTCTGTCTCTCTTCATATTTACAGCTTGTTGTCTTCTTCCTTTTTACAGTAATTTGGACACAATTGAAGTCAAATGGAATTAGAGTTAAATGCCTTTAGCAACAAAGGTGCCTAAAAGCAAAGACTTGGGGGAGGGGTCATGAACTACAGGGGTGAGGCTTGCAGTCCCAAGTCCCTCTGCATTTTAGAGGAGGCCACTTAGTGAAGGGCAAGGCAGGGGCAGCTGAGAGAGCTGGCACTTGCCTTTGGGTGGAGTCATCTAAGAAAGTACCCACTTTGCTGTATAGGATGCTCCAGGCAGAGTATGGACTGAGAGCCGCAGGCTTTGTCCTTAGGACACGAGGGAACTCAGGCCTCCATGCCCAGACAGTTTGTGCCTGTGTGCCCAGAGGGGCCCAAGAAGCATGCCAGGGGCTTCACAGAGGACAAGGAGAGACAGTTGGTATAGTTAACTTGGAAAACTAACAGATCTGTCTGAAGCCGTTCCTGAGAGCCATTCCTGGTAGGAAAAGCATCTGTTTCCACTTGCCAGCTTTGTTTTGACAAGTTTTCTTAACAGGCGTACAGAGGGGAGAAGTCTGACACAGTCTTCCGCATTAGGAACTGGTCCTTTCCACCCCTTCTTAGCTTTCCTGTGCTGAACCTGGGTTTCATCCGCAGCCCTTTAGAGACACAGGGTGGATTCTCAGAATAAACCTCCCCTCCCCTCCCCTTCTCCAGGGAGCCTATCTGTATTAAGGCAGGTGAACCGCCTTGTGATGCAAAAGACTTGCTTACCTAGTTGACCTGTCTAGTCCAGGAATTTTGTCCTCACTAGGTTTCCAGAATTGGGTCTGGGAGTGAGGAAATGGGGACCGAAGGCATCATGACCTTGAACACCTGCCAAGCCTCCCAGCTGAGGACTGCCATTTACTCACAGCTGCTTGAATCTCCTATTTTCAGTTACACTGAAATATAATGCACAAATACATTCGCTTTATAACATGTAAGCTCTCTAGATAAGAACAGAATTCTCTTTGACCACAGTTCACCCCCACAGGCCTTTCGCCCCCAGATGTTATTCTGTGCATCTGTAGATGTACGTGGAGCCATAGGCAAATGTACGTGGTTACTTTGCTGATGAAATCAATGTCCAAGTTGTTTTCTTTAATTAACAATTGTTTTATATTTGGAAATCTTTCTGTGACAGAGCATATCAATCTCCTCCATTTCACTGTTGCCAGGGTGTCCATTGTGTGGGGAGCCTGCAATTTATACTATTCTCTCAGCAGTGAAAACTGGTTTCTAGGTTTTGAAATTCTTTTTTTTTTTAAACATTTATTTTTGTGTGAATTGGTGTTTTGCGTGCATGTATAACTGTGTAAGGGTGTCAGGTCTTGGAATTACAGACAGTTGTGAGCTGCCATGTGGACGCTGGGAATCGAGCTCAGGTCCTTTGGAAGAACAGCAAGTGCTCTTAACTGCTGAGCCATCTCTCCAGCCCCTAGGTTTTGAAATTCTGTGGAATATTAGTATCTGTTTGGAGGTAAGACAGTTTGCTGGGACCATCTAACTGATATGCTGACTAGTACGGTACAATTTCAAAGATGTTTGTACTATACTCATTATTCAAAATACTCTTTCCCCTTAGAATGCTGGAGCCTGAACTCAGGATCTTGCTTATACTACATAAGCATTCTACTACTGAGCTATGGTCATGAGATACTTTGTATCCTAGTACCCACAAATAGGTATTCCAAACATGGCAGTGAGTTAAATATCCTCAGCATGGAAAAGAGTCAAAGGTGCCCTCATCATTACAGAATTTCTTGTTTCATGGACTAGTTACATACATTGGACTATGTCCCCTGAACTGCAGCTACCCACTGGGAATACCTTTAACCATAGAAAGTGCTCCCTCACATGCTGCTGGATCCTCCCTAGCCTTATCTGCCAGCACCCACATTTTAGAGAGGTGTGTAGCTATGGGAAGGATGACTTGCCAATCAGGATATGCACACGTGGCCTAAATAACTATACCTCCAACAGCCTCTTGTCTGGAGTTTGGGTAGTTAAATCCCATGCACAATTTTTTGTTGGTCTTAGATACCATCCCTTAGATATGATTGGAGAAGCACTGAGATGTCCCAAACCCCTGCTTCTCCTAGTTAAAGAGACAACCATACACACAGCCAGATCCTGTGAGTTTAGAGCACTAGAAAATGAAAACCTCCAACCCAAGTGAGTTCAAAGATTCCGGAATGTAAAAACAATTCACTCTAGTTACTCTTAGCTTTAGGAAACATCTCCAGCCTGGGTTAACAGTGCAGTAGAGCTTTTGCTTTTGTGAAGGCCTGTGACTGTCTTGAGAATAGTGCAGTGTGCCAAGAGAGCAGCCAGAGCTGGGAGAGGGAAGCACTAGTGAGATGTAGCCTTCCATTCGGCTTTGACTCAGTTCCTCATTCCAGGCTGAACTGCGCTGTATAGAAACTGCTGGGCATGGGGCTGGAGAGATGGCTCAGCGGGTAAGAGCACTGACTGCTCTTCCAGAGGACCAGGGTTCAATTCCCAGTGCCCACATGGCAGCTCATAACTGTCTTTAGTTCCAGTTTCCAGTTCCAGGCAAACACCAAGGCAAATAAATAAAAATACATAAATAAAAGTTTTTTAAAAAAGAAAAAAAAGAAACTGCTGGGCATGGTGGTACTCGCTGGTAGCCCCGTACTCAGGGGGCAAGAGATCTCAAGTTTAAGGATGGCCTGGACTGTGTAACAAGGCAGACACACATGCACATGTGCACACATCCCAAACAAACAAGCCTACAAAAAGTTAGTGGAGGAAAAAAGAATACAGATTGGACTTCACCAAGATTATAAACTTCTGTGCATCAGAGAATCATATTAAAAAAGCTAATCTGTTAACTTGAGGAGATCTGGATTCAACTAGAGACCTGCCTCTGGGTGGGACTTTGAGGGCATTTCCAGAGAGGATTGACTGAGAACACCTGCATGGGAGGCCCAGGCAGAGAGGCCCAGGAGAAGCAAAACTGAGAGTAATGTAAGCATATCATCTGCAGTTACAAAGACAGCAAATGCAGTGCCTGGAAACACCCCACTGCAACACACTCACCTCAGCCCATGACTTCAGATGACCACAGTTCATTATTTGTTACCAGAGACTCTGGTCTCCCATGGTGGACCAGGTTGCAGCTGGTCACACAGTGACTGGAATACAGAGCTGCTTCAGCCACAGCTCTGAGAATGCCCAGCTTCCTTCTTGGCATCTCAGGAAGGCCCTCTCCCTGTGGCCTCTCCAGCAGGGTATCAACCAGTCTGTAGAGGCAGCTCAAGACTCCTAAGGATACAAAAGCAGAAATCACCATGCTTGTAAGAAATTAGTCATGGTTGCCTCTCCTGTCTCCGGTTTTTAAGAGCTAGTTCCCACAGACACCATTTACACATGTGTGGAATAAGGGAGAAGAATGTAATGCCCTTGTATTAAGAATATGGTACTTCATGTAATACCCATAGATGAGCAATCAAGAAACAAAAGTCCATGCATATTAGAGATACAGAGGGTAGCCACCATGGGAAACAGATGGACTAGAGAGGGACTCTGTTCTGTCTTCCTGCACTGTCTTCTCCATCATTAGATTTAGAACTTGGGAGTGACTCCATAACACTGGAGGAGGAGGATGAGGACGAGGAGGGGATCTATCTGCAGGATGGGCTCTGGGCTACCAGCTCTGGTGACTTAGGCAAGTTCCATGCCCACTGAGTGTTCCCTTCTGTAAGGTGGAATGCTAACTGCTCCAGCATCAGTGGGAGCCACTGACAGCCACCTGGCACAGAGATGCTCAGATGTTACAGGGAAATGGAGGGCCAGAGAACACTGGTCTCTGACTTTGTCACAAGCCAGTCTGTTAGCATCACTTTAAGACAAGGGAGTAGCAGATGAGATTAGCTCCTAAGGACAGAGGTTCTATCGAATTTGAAGTTTGGAAGAGCAAGCATGACTGTCAGAAATTACGTCACTGAAAAATGAGACGTCCCTCCTGTGCAGGGATAGAGCTGTGGATTCTTTGCAGAGAAGCTGTTCCTTGTCCTCACTCTCTACCCACAATGGAGAAATAATTCACAGGTTCACAGCCCAAAGACCTCTCTCCTGGAAACGAACTTTATAAATCATTTTAAAAGAGTTCCCAGACACTTCCAGGAGACCAACTTAGAACCAGTTAAATCCTGGGCAGTGTGTTTCTGCTGCTCCTGTGAACAGATCTCTCCCAGAAGGCCAGTCTTGTGGCCAGGTCTAGGCACAACTGTCCAGGCATTTGCCTTCTTTCCCCACTCTGGGGAGAACTCTTGTGTCTTCCTCACCAGGATGTGGGATAGCCTCATCTTATCTCCATACTAGCCATTGCATTTTTAAAATACAACTCTTTTTTCTCCACATGGTTTGAACAAAAAAGAAAAAAAAAAAGGTAAATTATCAGTTTGTGGCATTGCTTAAAGATCAGAGCAAAGGCCATTTTGGAAGAACTGCCTTCCTGGCTTTCCTGGCTTCTCTTCATTCATGCTTCACAGGCAAGGCCACTTGCTGGTGGCATGTCCAAAGCTTGGCCTTGGAACTTACTGACAGGCACCTCTGGGCACCAGGCATCTCTGAGGCAGTTGGCACATAGAAAGAGCAATTGAAATCAGCAAGCCAGCAGAGGCTGCATAATGGGCCTCGGTGAGGCAGGCCGGGTGAGCTCCCAGGTGTTCCCAGCTGCATAGTGTTCTTCCAAAAAGAATAAATTGCAACTTAGCAGTCTGCAGAGAAGTCTGGTTCCCCAACAGGCCAGGCTTAGGGCAGGAGGTCACAGCAGCTAATCAAGCCTCACTGCACTGGCCCGGCTCACCGCCCAAGCCTGGCCATTCCCAGCTGCCCATCTCCTGCTCTGCTTGGGAAGAAGCAGAACTTCCCTGCTAATCGCCCATTTTCAGAAGCTGTAAGGTGGCATGTCATGGGCCTCCTGTTCGCAGACTCCTCTCTAATGACATGCTGCTCCAGCAGATGTCATCCTTTGATTCCTTATGACCTTCTGGATTTGGGCAAATGAAAAAGTGCCTGGGCTCCACAATGAGGGCCTCTGGGTGTCTGTGCAAAGAGCCTCTGTCATTCTCCTCACCACCTCATCACTACCAGACATTATGGCAGGGACATGGCCTTGTTCATTTGTCGTGTGGAGAAAAAAGTCTTCTTCCCGGAGCCAGGGGCTATGTGATGAGTTGGCCAATACTGGTCAGCCCTTCATATTTACCAGCTGTGACTCCAGGTCTCCCTGCTGTCTCAGCTTGACTGATGAGACAGTCAGTGCCTCTTAAGTGCTCTCTTCAAGGTCACCTCACAAGCAAGCAAATGCGGATTCGAGGAGAATAAGGTTACCCCCAGACAGCACCAGAACCACAGGCCCAGCCTCCCAGGGCCCAGAAGAACAAGCCCTGGCCCTACTATCCACCAGAGAACATGACTAGAAGAAATGCCTAATGCCTTGAATCCCCTGCCTTTTTATTTCTAGGGCCAAGATAGAGAACAGACCATGTGCCAGTTAGCCAAAAGACTCCAGCACTTCTCTAGGACCATCTCTCTGGCAGTCTCCTTTCTTCCCAAGGTTCCAGGAGTCTCTGTTTAGAAATAGTGTCCCCCGCTTCCGGTTCCGCCACCGGGACCTGTGCTCTCTGCGGCGTCCCAGCCCACTCTGGAGCAGGGGCAGCTGAACTCTGCACCTGGCCACACCCGCAGCCCCTGCTGTTCAGGGAATCTACTAAGAGCCCTACTGCGACCCTGAACTGAGTGTTCTGAGCAAACTAACTGCAGGGGTCTCTGAGGGGCGGATTCGAACCCT